>JAJIBD010006396.1:0-94318 GCA_021461705.1 Cryptotis parvus | reverse complement strand
CTAAGATTCCGGGCACCCATGACAGGGCCATTATCCTTTCTCCCTCTTCCCTTTAGCTGCCATTTATTGAACCGTCTATGAGGAAACACTTATCTATAACTATTTCCCATTTCAGAGGGAGTATTTCAAGGTAGGTATTACTGGGGCCATTTTTCTGCATGATACTCAGTGGTGAGAGACTTTCCCATGAAGAGCGAGAAACATGACTAGATAGAAAGTAGACGTCCTTCCACCTTCATCCCAAACCTATCTGAGTCCAGAGCACGCACTGGGCTACCAATATAACTTTAAATTTTAGGAATTTTATTTTTCTGAAGTTGTGGGCACTAGTGTTGAGGAAGATGGTCATTTATCAGATTTTCAAAGATTCCATCACTTTGGAAGAGAGGAGTCATTATCTTAAGTCATCAGAGCTAGACGGGGCCTTAGAAATCTAAGTCCCCCTGCCTTTATTTCTTTTCTCTGAATCATTTGGAAAGTTACTTATTTCTGTCTTACTTTGAAGTTGGGTAACCTGAGTCATAGAATGGGAAAAGATTTGTTAGAAGTAACATAATGGCAGAACAGGCATTGAACTTCAGGAGTGTGTCTCTTGTCTCCCGAGTGGTGAACTGGTCCATTTTTTCATTCTTTTTCCTTTTTGGGGAGGTTTGTTTTGGGGCCACATCTAGCAGTGCTCAGGGGGTTACTCCTGGCTCCACACTCAGGAATCACTCCTGAGAGGCTCAGGGGACCATCTGGGATGCCGGGAATCAAATTCAGGTCAGCTGGGTGTGAGGCAAGCTCCATCCCTGATGTGCTATCTGGCCCCTGCATTAATCTTTTATATATCGGACTTGTGAGCATCAAAAACCTTGAGCAGCTTGAAAGAATTGTAGTGCATGGCCCAGGTCTCCTAGTCTTAGCAAGGGGTCTTTTGGGCACCTCTGCAAGGAGGTGTGTTAACTCTTCAAGAACTGGGCTCTAAATTATTACAGTTTAGAGCAATAGAAAAATTAGTACCGTAAATTGCCACTTTGTAGAGTACCATCAATAAGTGACTGCTTTAAATGAGCTCTAGAGTTAGAAGAACAAGATGACTATCCAAGGGCCTGCTTCTTGCCTGGTACATTGTTTCTCCACCCCCTCCCCCAGGTAGAGGAAACCCTGCCTGAACTGTGACCTGATAACTCCTCTGGGTCGGCCATAGTAGGAGGAAAGGCAGAACCACCTACTGTGTGACAGTAGAAAGTGTCAGTGTGCTGTAGCAGCCCCGCCTTCTAAGTCTGAAGCCACAGACCCTGTTTATTTTTTTTGAGGGGGTCACACCAAGCGATGCTCAGGGGTTACTCCTGGCTCTTCACCCAGAATTATTCTTGGCGGTGCTTGGGGGACCATATAGGATGCCAGGTTGACTGCGTGCAAGGCAAATGCCCTCCCCACTGTACTATTGCTTCAGCTCCCAATCACAGCACCCCCATCTCCATACTATACTTTTCAGATTTGATTTATTCTGCCCACCAGCTAGCTTGGGGCCTGATACTCTTGACTCCATTTTATAAGAAAGTATTGAATAAATGAATAAAGGAGATTCTACTTGGATTGCAATCTTGATTCTACTACTTACAAACTGTACCATTTCCACACATTAACTCCTCTGATCAATAATACTGGTAATGTGGAAAACAGAAGAAAGTCTCAATGATGATCAAGTCAGACCCTCTTAGACCAGAGAGAAAGAGTAGGAGGAATCTGACCTTCTAGAGACTTGGAGAACTTAGAAGCTGATTGGTAATATCACCTTGGCTGCATCAGAGGTTAATCTGGGTCTGCGAGACCAGGCATGATTTGAAGCTGTGTCCTGACTTCGCTGACCATTAGACTCGCTCATTCTTTCATCCTGGTTTGCCTCGGGGAACATGAGAGAACTTTATTGGCTCCTTTGACAAGATGGATCCTTGGCATTCCCTCCTCCTGGCAAAACCAAATTCATGTCAGCATCAATAAACTAGATATACTTGGGAAGATTCCTTCCAAACGGAGTTAGGGATGCAAGACTCAGGGGCTTTAATGCTATGATTCCTTGCTTCAGGCAAATTTCTGTTGCTAAGATTGGTCCATAAAATGAATATTGTTTCAGGAGGAAGCATTGTAGTTTCAGACCTAATCATGATAAAAGTACCAGAAATTAATACCTTAGATATTAGACCAATTGCTAAGAAATCATGACACTTACACAAAATAGTCACCGCTTTATTTGAATGAAAACAAAGCATTCCAGGGCAGATTAAAAAATATATTATTTTAATTTTTAGTGGAAAGAGAATTCTTTAAAGGGAATTGTCAACGATCAAAACTGGTTGATAAATCACATATGTAACTATGTAATTAAACTCCATTTCAGAGACCTGCAATTAGAGTTCTTCGTCTAGTTACCACGATGATTCATTCTCTAATATGCCTAGAAGAAGGGAATTAGGAAGATACATTTTAATTTTAACTTTTCCCTAATTTGATCAAGAGGCCATAGAAATATGGCGGGGGACACAGGAGAAGTAGTTTCTAGTCCTAATTCTGTTGCTCGTTATCTGTGGGGCTTTAGTCATATCATTAAGCCTCTCTGAGCCATTGTTTCCCCTTTATAAAACAGAATAACAATACCCACTCCAGAGCATTGTTATGATGCCTTAATGAAGCCACAAGCTTTGTAAAATTAAAGCACTGGTGGGGCCTAGTGCATTTTAGTATTGTGCTTTTCTTCTCATAGCAGGCCAGGCCCCTCTGTCGGTGGTGGGAGGAAAAGGCTTTAATGTACCATATCAGCCTTTGTGTGGTGTGAAAAGACAGACATTAATGAAGGGCTAGGGGCCTTTGTTGAAAGTGTCTGTGATTGACTGGTGGCCCTGCTTCTGATGATCAGGAATTTATTATTAAGAAAATTGCTGTGTACTTAGGGGAGCTGGAACTTGGTCTCTGCCTTCCACCACCTGCAGAGGATCACTGCTGGTGCCTCAGGTATTGTTGCATTGACTTTGCTGGATTTTATATATTTTTTGGTGGGGGTAGGTGGGCCACACCCACTGGCGATGCAGTGGGCTGTTACTTGCTCTGTGCCAACAAACTTGTGCCTCTTGCATACAAAACATGGGCTTGACTTATTGAGCTCACTGGCCTTTTATTCACATTTTTTTCGGGGGCAGTGTTTTTGACCACACCCCGTATATAATCTGGAACTACTCCTGGCCCTGTGTTCAGAAGTGACCCCTGGTAGTACTCAGGAGATCATATGTGGCACGAGGGATTCAACGCAGCGTCATTGTCACTGCAGCTCTGTGCAAGACACCTCTCCAGCCCCCTGCTACAGGCTTTTTAATAGGTGCCACCCACACCTGGCACTGGTCAGGTCAGACAGAGCTGGGGGATTCACAGGGCTGCTTGGGAGAGGGGCGACAGCAGCAGGCCCCAAGCCCAGGGACTAGGCCTGCTCAGCGTGTGTTTGGTCACTTGAGCCATAATACCAAGCCCGTGTGTTTGGTCACTTGAGCCATAATACCAAGCCTTTTTTGGGGTGTTGTGGGGAGTTTGCGGGGGGCTTTCCAAGTGGTGCTCAGGAGGCGTGAGCAGAGGCACCCACAGGAGGATCTCTGCCCGCAGGCTGTCGGTTCAGGACTACACCCAGTGCTGCCCAGGGGACCATGTGGTGATGCCAGGACTTGAACCCGGGCCAGGCACTTGTTAAGCATGTGCTCCTAACCACTACTTCCCAGGCCCTGCCCTGGTGTTGTTATTTTATAAGTTTTTTTGCAGGGGTGCAGAACCACACTGGGTGATGCTCAGGGCTTACTCCTGCACTCAGAGATCACTTCTGCCAGGCGTGGGGTGCCATCGGGATATCAGCGATCAAATTCCAGTCTGCTTTGTGCAATACAAGTGGGGTACGCTTTTTTTTATTTTTTGGATCACACCCAGTGATGCTCAGAAGTTGCTCCTGGCTCTGCACTCAGGAATTACTCCTGATGGTGCTCAGGTGACCATAAGGGATGCTGGCGATCGAACCCGGGTTGGCCACATGCAAGGCAAATGCCCTCCCCACTGTGCTATCGCTCCGGTCTCAAGTGGATAAGCTTTGTGCTGACCCACTGTTCTAGTGCACTGGTTTCAGCCCCATGGTTAGTCTTACCTGCAAATGTGCTGTTACCACAAAAGGCTGACCTACTGGTGCCTTATTCTTATCACGGCACCTAATTTCAAAGTAGTCTTTATAAATTCAAGTTGTAATCATCACTGTAGTGATCAACATACTCCCATGTGGCAGCAATATGTTAGTACAGTGGCTGAGATGGTTGACCTCAGAAGCATGGGTCAGGGGTTGCGTGGATCAGCTGTAAACTGTGGTGTGGAAATGGAGGCGGTTCCTAGGAATTTTTTATGTTTCTCCAACTGTAAAGTGAAAATAACATGATTTCCCCATTAGTTGATAGACAGGATAATTATAGGATTGTGTTAAGAAGGTAAAAGCGTCCAAAAAGGATTATTATCTATTAAAATTTAATCTTATTATTATTGTTATAAATATACTACAGGTTAAAGTATTTGGAAAATTTGGAAAAGTATTAAAATTTTAGATTCACCCAAATGTCATAACTAAGGGGAAATTATTATTATTACTATTTTGGTTTATTGCTATTAATTGCTATTAATATTTTAGTTGATTTCCTAATGCTTTCAGTAATTTGGTTGATTTCCTTCTGATCTGAAGTCTTAACAAAAATAGTATTAAATCAAAAGATGTTTTCTGTTGAGCAAATTGTGTATGTATTGAGTCTACCTGTGTAAGGCTTTGTGCTAATTGTCAGGATATTTTAAATCAGTGGATCCTTACAATGCCCCTGTAAGGCAAGAGCTCTCTACTTTACTTACATGCTAGAATAGCCTGGGACAGTGATGGGGGATAATTCTAAAACTTAGAAATTTGTGGCAGTTTCCTCAAAGTTACTATACTAGAAAACCTAGTGGTGGTGTGAAGGCATCTCTCTCTGTTTCTCATTTTTCTTTGGTTCACAGTACTATAAAATTATAGGGGTATAGGGCTGGAGCGATAGTTCGGCAGGTAGGGCATTTGCCTACACGTGGCCGGCCCATGCCGACCATGTTCGATCCCCGGCATCCCATGTGCTCCCCCGAGCACCTCTAGGAGTAACTCCTAAGTGCAGAACCAGGAGAAATCCCTGAGCACTGCCGGGTGTGACCCAAAAAAATTAAGGGGTATAGATTATAGCCTTACAGTTCTGTATATATTTTAAATTTAGCACATCCTACACCAAAATTACTGTGCCATCCCCTCCCCAAAGGATCTTTCTTTACTATTCCTCTCTCCTTTCCCTCTGGTAGCCACAATATTTTTCACTGAGCCTGAGAGTGTTGTTAATTTTTTGCCAGTTCATTTTCTCTAGCTATTTCAATAGCAAATATTAATTCACCATTAACTTTCCTCAAACTTTCATTTATTGTCTCAAATGGCACAATTTCATTTTTAACAGCAGCGTAATATTCCATTAAGTTTATAAACCATACCTTTATCTAGTTATCTGGTAATGGGCATCTAGGATGATTCCATCCATACTTTGAGTAATGCTACCATGAAAATAGGGGTACAATTAATTTTTTTTAAAATAAGTATTTTCATGTGCTTTAGATAATTGCCCGTGTGTATTTTGCTGGATCATATTGTATTTCTGGACTTATTTATTTATTTATTTATTTGTTTGTTTGTTTGTTTGCTTTTTTGGGTTACACCCGGCAATGCTCAGAGGTTTCTCCTGGCTCTGCACCCTGGCGGTGCTTGGGGGAACGTATGGGATGCCAAGGATCGAACCCGGGCCGGCACAGGCCAGCTGCATGCAAGGCAAACGCTCTACCTGCTGGGCTATTGCTCCGGCCCCTGTATTTATTTTTTAAAAGGGATCTCACACCATTTCCATAGACTACCAATTTACATTTCCAAGTACCAGAAATTCTCTTTCTCCATATCTTGCGAACACTTGTGCCACATTGTATGGCCTTTGTATCGTATTTGGAGAAGCATCTAGGTTTTATGTTTTTCTTTCTTTTTTAATTGAGTTGCTTGCCTTTTTTTGTTGTTGTGTGAGTTCTTTAGATATTTTGGATACCAATCCTTTATTGGACATATGATATGCAAATATTTTCTCTCAAATTATTCATTAGCTTGCTTCTTTGTTTTTGTTGTCATTTCTTTCATTGTGTAAAAGCTTTTCAACTTGATAATCTCATTTGTTTATTCTTCCTTTGTTTCTCTAGCCTGCGAAGTTTAGTCTCCAAATATATCTCTGATATAAAGTTCTTGGAGTGTGTCACCTTTATTATAATGTACTTTATAATTTTTTGGTCTAATATACAAGTCTCAAATCAATTATTTTTGCTTTTTGGGGTCACACCCAGTGATGCTTAGGGGTTATTCTTGGCTCTGTATGCAGGAATTACTCCTGGCAGTGTTTGGGGGACCCTATGGGATGCTGAGGAATCAAACCTGGGTTGGCCATGTGCAAGGCAAATGCCCTACCCCGGGACTATTGCTCCAGTTCTTTGAATCAATTTTGAATTAAATTTTGTGTATGGTATTAATTAATGTGTATACTGATCAAGTATACTTGTGCTCAAGTCTTTTTTTTGAAAATGACCTGAATATGATGTTTTACCTTGCAAAGCCTGGCAAGCTACCCATGGTGAATTCGATATGCCAAAAACAGTAACAATAATGGACGACATTCCCAATGAATGGAGACATTACTGGTGCCCACTCGAGCAAATCGATGAAGAATGGGAAGACAAGTGATACAAGTGATACTGATCTAGTATTCTTTTTACCTTTTTTTGCATATGGAAGTTGTTTTCCCAGCACTATTTGATGAAGACCTTTCCATTCTCTATTGTGCAATCTTGACTCCTTATTTATTCATGATGCTTATGTGTGTGTGTTTTAGGTATTGCTATTTCATTGGTGTGTGTGTGTGTGCCTGTTTTTGTTTAATATCACATAGTTCTAATTTGTATTGCTTTGTAATATAGTTTCAAGTCAGGAAAAATGATCTCTCTATTTTTCATTTTTCTCTCAGGATTCCTTTTGCTATTTGAGGTGTTTTGTGATTCCATTCAAACAGAATTGGATAGTCACAGTCTTAGTAGGGAGGGTGTTTGTCTTAGGCAGGGCCAACCTGGTTCTATCCCTCTTACCCCATTTGTCCCCCAGGCCGAAAAGAATGATCCCTGAATGCAGAACCAGAAGTAAGCTCAGAACACTACAGGGTGCACTCCCCCACACCCATTGAAAGCATTTGTTTTATTCCTTTGAAAAACTCCATGGTGTTTTGGTAGGGATTGTGTTGAATATGTACATTGATTCAGGTACACGTTTATTTTAATGATTTCATTCTTTAATTTATAAACTCAAGGTGCCTTTCACGTCTTTGTGTTTTCTTTTATTTCTTTGAATAATGTCATATTGTTTTATTTCCTTGATTAATTTTAAACAGTTTTTATTTTTCTTCTTTTGTGCCTCTCTTGGAAGTACTCAGGGAATATTCCTAGTTCTGTGTTCAGGACAGACTCTTTGCTCAGAGACCATGCAAGAGATCATGTGTGGTGAAGGGACTTGACCCAGAGCGCTCTCCAGCCCCCTGCCTCATAGTTTTAGTTTATAGGTTTTCCACCTCCTTTGTTAAGTTTTACTTCCTAGAACTTTATCTTTTTTATTTTTTTCTTGTGCATCAGTATATTTTAAAAGCTCTCTAAGATGAGAAGATGCTTCCAAAGTTTGGTGTACATCAGTATCACCGAGAGAACTTGTTAAAACACAGTGTTGGCTACATTCCCAGCAACTCATGTAATAGGTTTGTAGAAGAATTTAAAAATTTGTATTTATATATATATTTGTTTGTTTTTGTTTATACTGTTAGGTTAGTGAGCTTAAACTATTTTTTTTGACAGTGAAGTGAGAAGTGTTTTGACTTTGTGAAGAGCAAGAAAGGGAAAAAACACCAGGAAAGCAAAAGAAATGAATTATACACCCTAATTTATGATGTGGGAATCCGCCAAATGGTGTGCTCCATAACCATGAAGTAAGTCAAGGGAAGGTACACAGAGGAGAGGGGTGTGGGCAATTCCAAGTTGGAATTCACCGGAACTGTCTTTCTTTCCTTCCTTCCTTCCTTCCTTCCTTCCTTCCTTCCTTCCTTCCTTCCTTCCTTCCTTCCTTCCCTTCCTTCCTTCCTTCCTTCCTTCCTTCCTTCCTTCCTTCCTTCCTTCCTTCCTTCCTTCCTTCCTTCCTTCCTTCCTTCCTTCCTTCCTTCCTTCCTTCCTTCCTTCCTTCCTTCCTTCCTTCCTTCCTTCCTTCCTTCCTTCCTTCCTTCCTTCCTTCCTTCCTTCCTTCCTTCCTTCTTTCCTTCCTTCCTTCCTTCCTTCCTTCCTTCCTTCCTTCCTTCCTTCCTTCCTTCCTTCCTTCTTCCTTCCTTCCGATTTTTGGGTCACACCTGGTGATGTTCATGGGTTACTTCTAACTATGCACTTAGGAATTACTCCTGATGGTGCTTGAGGGCCCGTATGGGATGCCAGGGATTGTGTCAGCTGTGTGCAAGGCAAACGCCCCACCTGCTGCACTGTCCCTCTGGCCCCAACCTAAGCTACTTTCTTTCTTCTTTTTGGTTTTGAAGGGGTGGGAGGAGTGTTCTAGTGGGGCTCAGGTGACTAAGAGTCCTTCTGGACTCAGCCAATGAGGTCAGCGCTACATTGCAAAGTCCTAATGATGTGGTTTTGCTTGGGCCCCACAGTGCCTGGGATTGTCAGGACACCCAAGAAGCTCAGAAGACCACATGAAATTTCCCCTTTAACAAGTGGGGTCAGCCACATGAGCAGTAGGCACCTTAACCCCTGTACTCTCTTTGGCCACTAAAATATTTTCTATAGAAGCAGCTGCTTCTGTTCCTACTTTTAGCTGTCTCTCAGGGACATCCTGAGGAATATTGCATTTGAAGTGGAATCCTATGGATGGCTCCCTGTCTGTTGGGTTTCCCAGATATTATTCATTGCCATTGCTTTGTTATTTAATTCAATTAATTGGACTGGCATTTTAAAAATATTTTGTTATACCACCAAGAGACATACAATTACAAAGATTTTCGTGTTTGGGTTTCAGCCATACAGTGTTCCACCAACCCATCCCTCCACCAGTGCCCATTTCCCACCACCAATGTCCCCAATTCCCTCCTCCCCCCCCTAGCCTGCCTCTATGACAAGCTCTTATCTTTTTTCTCTGTCTCTCTCTCTTCCTTCTCTTACACATTGTGGCTTGCAATGCATACATTTAGAGGTTATCATGTATATACCTTTGGCCCTTGTTTCTACTGTCTTTGGGTAGTATTCACATATAGTGTTTTTTTAACACTGCAAAGGAGAGACACGAGTGTGATCATTCTATGGCTATCTCTCTCCCTCTGACTTGCTTCACCCAGCATGATCCTCTCCATGTCCATCCATGTGTGCGTAATTTCATAATTTCATTTCCCCTAACAGCTTTGTAGTACTCCATTGTATAGATGTACCATAAGTTTTTTTTTTTTATCTACTCATCTGTTCTAGGGCATTTGGGTTGTTTTGTGAATAGTGCTGCAATTAACATTGGAGTGCGGATGCCTTTTCTGCATTGTGTTTTTAGCGACTAGGATATATTCCCAGGAGCAGTATTGCTGGGCAGTATGGAAGTTCAATTTCTAGTTTTTTTGAGAAATGATCATATTATTTTCCAGAAAGGCTGTACCAATCAGCACTCCCACCAGCAATGATGAGAGTCCCGTTCTCTGCATTCCACCAGCACTGTGTGTCAGTTTTTCTGCTGTGAAACAATATCTCATTATTGTTTTGATTTGTATCTCCCTTTTAACCAAAGATATATGAACTTTTTTTCTCTTTTGGTCTTTAATAAGTATCTCTGGTCTTTATGTGTGGTAGAGATGATTTTATTCTGATATCTTAAAGATTCATTTCATCTTCTTGCTCCATACATAAGGGAATACTATGTAGCTCTGAGAAAGACTAAAAGCATGTAATTTGCAGCATCATAGAACTAGAGGATTTCATGTGGAGTGAGTCAGTCATAAACAAAATGATAGATGCAGAAGGATCCCACTCATATATGAGACTTAAAGATCACTTGATCACTTGATCACTTGACATCCTGCTTTTTATCGATTTACTTGAGCAGGCACCAGTAACATTTCCATTTGACCCTATCACGTGCCAGTGTAGCCCAATGGCATCTTGTTGCTTCAGGAATATAAAGAGCCTCAAACCGTTCGTTCAGGGTCTTGACAAAGAAGTATGACCATCTTGTAGGTGGGTGGCCACGTGATCTTTTGACATCCCATGGGATCCAGTTGGTAACGACTCTAGTCCAGCAGTCATCTCCAAATTGTATTACACGTCCAGCCCATCTGATTTTCGATGCCTTGGAAAATGAGACAGCATCCCTGGCTCTGGAACAGCGAGGGAGGTTGAAACTCCAGATTCCTTCTTTCACTTGAGTGAGGCGTGATATTCCAAGCATAGCTCTTTCGATTTCTCTTTGGGAGACCTGAATAACATTCTCATCCTGCTTTCTTAGGGCCCAGGTCTCTGAGGCGTATGTTAGTGCAGGGAGAATGGTGGAGTTGAAGAGATGTGCCGAGCTGGAGGTTCTTTTTCTTTCTAGCTGATTCTTTGATGCTTTTGAAGGCATTCCATGCCGCTCTCTTCCTCCTGCCACAGCTCAGGTTTTAGGCTCAGGTTTTAGATACACAGAAAACTAACAATAAATGGCTAAAGGCCAATGGGAGAACTGAACCACGCAATTGACCTGGTAGGGGATGGAGGGTGAAAGGGATGTCCTTCCCCCTCCACTGGGGGAAGACTGAGCATTGATTATAGGCAAGGGATATACATAATAACCCATAAATGTATGTATGGCAAGACACAATGTGTAAGAGGAGAGGGGGAAGGAGGGAGGGAGGGAGGGAGAGAGAGAGAGAGGAGGGAGAGTGCCTTCCATGCTTGGGGGAGATTCCAGTGCACAGGAGACCATTCAATGCTGGGGATTGAACCTGGGCCTCTAGCACGTAAAGCATTCACTGTTGTCTATTGAAATACCTCTCCAATCTGAATTTCTTTCTTCCACAGCATCTTAAGTTTGTGGTTCCTATGGCAGTATTCTATACTTTCCGCTTTAGGTATTTGGGCAGAGGTGTCATTAGATTGTTCCTAATATGGTTAGCTAAGAGTAGTTTCTAAGGGTATGGGGAGCTGATCATTGCAATCTAGGATTGAAATAAATCTGCAGTCATTGAGAAAAACTGACATAGGGCTAAAGAGATAGTACAGTGGGTAAGGCACTAGCCTTGCATGCAGCCAACCTAGGTTCAATCCCTGACACCACATGTAGTTTCTGAGCATGCCTAGGAGTGATTCCTATGAGAACACAGATCCAGCAGTAAGTCAAGACCAAGTGTGGTTCCAAACAAACAAAAAATATGTAAAATAAAAAACCTATGGTTAATTAGGTGGTTTTCATCAGGTAAAATATGAACAAGGAAATAAAATTAAATAAAGGCCTCATAGAATTGTTCTGCCAGAGTGACTCTGAAGAGTCTCTTGACAATACATTTCAGTGGGGGTGAAGCTTCACCTGGTTCTGGTTGACAGAGCACTGGTCTCTTTGCCTTTTAATCAAATAATAGAAAAAACTGAAAGAGTAAAGGTGCTAGGGAACCAATCGTTATGTTGAGTCCATTCATCCTATTGATGCTTAAGGGATTTATGTAGGTAAGTCCCATTAATGTTAATGGAAGTTGCATGTGTAATTCCCTTTTTCATCCCTGAGAGAATAGAGCTTTATATTCCATGGGTAATTATGGTACCAGCACTATTAGTTTTTTCAGTTAACTTTTTCACCTGCCTTTCCTGCTTGGATTCTTAAGAAAGGAACTGAATTCTTCTGTTCAAAAAGGAAAATTGCCAAAATATCTGAGAGGTGAAACAAATGTAACTAGATCCACTTGTTTGGGGGTTGTGGGGGGGAGACAAGAAAACACTAGGACAGGAAGCTGGAGGGTGAACTCCTGCTAATTTTCAGATCCCAGGAAGCATGTCGTGGTTTGGATTTTCTAACAATGCAGGGCTTTTCACTGGCAGCCCATTTCCTCAGGTATTTGAAGTGAGAGGAAAATAAGTCCCTGAACACTTTGACTGAATTAATTTTAGCATACAAGATTTGAGTAGCAATGCCGAAGTCTTTGTAGAATCTAATAAAACATTACTTTTGGTCTCTGGCTAAGATTTCATAAAGTCAATGAAAGACTTTGCTATCCGGGATTTCACTTACAGGGCTCTGGAAGGAGCTGCGCTCTAGACCCGCTAGGTGTGGATGTGCTCTTTCATACCAGGTGCAGTGCTTAGTTAACTGATCAACCCGTTCCTCAGCAAACAGCAGTGTTCATTCCTTAGCTGGAAGTAAATTTAGTGTCCTAGTCTTGCGTTTGTTCAAAAAATATTTTCACCAGATTCAAGGGTCCCCAGTGGCTCTTTGTTCATCACTTAAAGACAATCTGTTCTGTGTGATGATTGATCTAAAGCCCTAATGCACACAGGGCAGTTACTCCACTGCTGAGCCGTACCTCTGAGGACCCAAACAGGCTGTTTCGTAATTAGGAATAGGAGAAAGGTAGGGGTGTAAGACTGGCCAGAAGGTCGGGATGATAGTGGAGAGTTATGGGCACTTGGGCGGGGGTGGTGTCCAGTAATTTAACTGTACAGTTGAACGCCATTGTAACACTATTACCTGAATGATAATACTTTTTTTTTTGAGAGAAAGGTGCACTTTGGCACGTGCCAGAATTTGTGGCAACCATTCAGTTCTATGTTAGACGGGATTCTGTAGTTAGCAGATTTAGCCTAGTGGTCCCAAAATGCTCCGAGATAGAGAGCTTACTCCAGCTCTTCAGGATGCATTGTGTCTGAAAAACAGCTAATTAAGTAGTTGTTATCAACCTGTCAGGAGAACAAGCTCTTATTCTCTTTTAGTCGATATTCTTGTTGCGTGCTTTCTCCTAGTTTTCTTTTACATTCTGCACCTAATATCTTACTGTTTCTGGTTATATTCTTTTTGGGAGCATAGAAATTATAGTTCTGGTCTACTTGAAAAGTTTTCACTTGAATCTCAAAATTAAGAATTGAACATTTGGAACTCTCACCCCAGCCTGCCTGCAACTCAGGTAGAGTCTCTGGGGTGCGCGGCTGGCGGGCGGGCACCTGGGGCTGTGGTAGAGCCCCAGGTCTCGGCAGAAGGTGGAACTACAACCCCCAGAAGTCCGAGCGGAACCGGAAGTAAACCGTCATTTTGAACTCTCACCCCAGCCTGCCTGCAACTCAGGTAGAGTCTCTGGGCTGGGCTGGCGGGCGGGCACCTGGGGCTGTGGTAGAGCCCCAGGTCTCGGCAGAAGGTGGAACTACAACCCCCAGAAGTCCGAGCGGAACCGGAAGTAAACCGTCATTTTGAACTCTCACCCCAGCCTGCCTGCAACTCAGGTAGAGTCTCTGGGGTGCGCTGGCTGGTGGCGGGCGGCCGCTACGCGGCCGCTTATTATTACTAAAACTAGGAAATTCAACACCAAGGGTAGGTAATACCCTCAAGAAAAAAGAAACAGTACACTAGAGGAATCTATCCCTGAACACCTCAACACCATGGGAAAACAACGCAGATCCCCAGCTCGAAGAACAGATGAAGGAATTGACCGTGAAGAATCAAAAAAGAATACAGATATGCATGATCACTCTGACAATGAAATTAGAGAGGAAATTGGTAGGATGTTTAAGGAGCTCAACGAAAAAATTGAGCAGATGTCCAATAAAATACAGGAGAACATAAACGAAGCAGTCGAAAGGGCAGTCACTAAACTACGGGAGGAAATGAGAGCAGAAATGAGAACCATGCAAAGAGAAATATCATCACTTAAAAACTCAGTAGATGAAATGAAAAACACAATCGGGGCTCTCAACAGTAGGATGACAGCAGCGGAAGAGAGAATCAGTGAGACTGAAGATGAGCTGCAGAAAGCACTCAGAGAACTACATAAGATGGAAAAAGATCGGAAAATGGATCAGCAACGGAACAGAGAACAATGGGATGAAGCCAGGCGGAACAACATAAGAATTATCGGAGTCCCAGAGGGACAGGAAAGTAACCCCAAGGAAATTAAAACAGTTAAAAACATCCTGGCTGAAAAGTTCCCCGAGTTAAAGGATGAAGGCATCCAGATCCAAGAAGCCCGACGCATACCAGCAAGAAGAGACCCCAATAGAAAGACCCCAAGACACATCCTAGTCAAAGTAATGGATGCCATAGACAGAGACAGAATTCTTCAGGCAGCAAGATCAAAGAAGGAAATTGTGTACAAAGGAGCATCCATTCGACTTTCAGCAGACTTCTCAGAAGACACCCTCCAAGCCCGAAGGCAGTGGTGGGATATAGTAAAAAAACTTAATGAAATGAACGCCTCAGCAAGAATTCTTTATCCAGCTAAACTCTCACTCAGATTTGAAGGACAGATATACAACTTCTTGGATAAACAACAGCTTAGGAACTTTGTAAAATCAAAACCAACCTTAAAAGAAGGACTGAATGATCTACTATAAGACGAAACATAACCCAAAAGAACAACCAACCTATACAGAGAGATGGCACAAAATCCCATGACAATAATATCTCTCAATGTCAACGGTCTAAATGCACCAGTTAAGAGACACAGAGTGGCAAAATGGATCACAAAATTGAATCCGACATTCTGCTGCCTTCAAGAAACACACCTGAACAATCGGAGCAAAGACAGGCTCAAAATAAAAGGCTGGAAAACAATCCTTCACTCAAACAACCCATCCAAAAAGGCTGGGGTAGCCATACTGGTATCTGACCAATACTTGTTCTTTAATAAAATTTTTTTTTATCCATTTTCACTTAGTGTTAAAAAATTCAGGAAATATTAGTCAGCTTATGGTCCTAGAATTAATGAAATTGGATTATTATTAATGATATTGAATATTATATAAATTATATAAACAGATTCCTGTCCCATTAGCCGTAATATATTTACTCTATTCAAAATAAGTTTAGTTAAATATTGATTTATTGAAGATTACCTGTTAGGAGTTAAGTTTTGCAATCACCAATTTTAAAATATGGGGTTGTGAGAGTTTATGATCATTTATTTTCCCCAAGTATTTTTGAATCTATTTTATTTTCTTAAAATCATTTCTATAGTTAATATATTTTCAGATCAGTGTGAATTAATTTATTTTAAGGTCTTGAGAAATAGTACGTAGGAAAGGCACTTGCTTTGCACATGGCCAACCTAGGTTTAATCCTAGGCTCCACGTAGAGTCCTCCAAATAATTTCAGGAATGATCCATGAGCATAGATTTCAAGAGTAAGCCCTCAACATCACCAGGTGTAGGCCCCCACAAAAAAAAAAAAAAATAGAAGTATATTTGAGGTGCAATTTAAGTGATTATTACATATCTAAGTTTTAATTTACATATAACAGTGTGTGATGTTTGTTCATAATGCCGTTGAACATGGTAGAAGTCTATATTTGCTTGTAATTATAAAAATTAGTTTCTAGCATTTCATAACTTTGCTTTTGAATTAAAGTAATCATGTAAAATAACTTTTCATCAAGTAAACCTATTCATAAAGCGAGTCTTCAGATCCCAGTGCCCAAAAATTGCTAGTAATCAGAGAATTCTCATCTGGCATTGTGCCTGTGTGTATTATCCTTTCCAAGCCTTCACCAGTCTATTTGTCTTATGATCTGTGACAACTGACAATGTGAAAACACATTGCTCACAGTCGTTATCTTTTTTTCAAGTTCAACTTTTATTTGGTAACAAGGTATTTTATGTTTCCAGTGTGATGGGATATAATTACCTGTATTAATATAAAAGTAAATCAGCAGCATAAACTCTGTCTCTTTTTTTCCTTCTCAGCCTAAGTATTCATTTCAAGATAGCTGGCAAACTTACTACCTGTAAACTTTGTGTCTTAAATAATATCTTCACTCTATTTGTGGATTTTTTAAGTTATAACTTAATTAACAACAAAAATGTTAAGCAAAAAAAAAAAAAAAAAAAAAAAAAAGAATTGAACATTTTGGGGGTCACAGTGATGGTACAACAGGTAGGGTGCTTGCCTGGCACATGACACACATGAGTTTGATCGCTGGCAACCCACATACTTTCTCGAATCCATCAAGAGTGATCTTTGTGTTTTTTGTGTGTTTTTAATTAATATTTTATTATACCACCGTGAGATATAAAATTACAAAGTTGTTCATGTTCGGGGATTTCTGTCACACAGTGTTCCAGCACCCATCCCCTCCACCAGTGCCCATTTCCCACCACCAATGTCCCCGATTCCCTCCCCCTCCCCTAGCCTGCCTCTATGGAAGGTTCTTTATCTCTTTTCTCTCTTTCTCCCTCTCTCTTCTCTCTCTCTTCCTTCTCTTACATATTGTGGATTGTAATACATACATTTAGAGGTTATCTTGTGTGTCTTTTTCTTTGCCTGTATTTAATGCTCAGTCCTAGGTTGGTACTAGCCCTTTCGACAATTATTAGCACATTGTTCCCTTCTCAGTCTTACCTAACCTCTGACTACCACATATTTTTGGTAATTTCCACCTTTGACACGACCTCCTAATCCACGTTTCGCCTGACCTTGGATTTTGGTATCATAATATATTAAAAAATATATATATATTATATATAATATATATATATGTCATGCAAATAGATGCAGTCATTCTGTATCTGTCTTTTTCCTTCTGACTAATTTCACTCAACTTGATCCTCTCCATGTCCATCCATTTATAGGCAAATTTCATAGCTTCATTTTTCCTAACAGCTGCATAGTATTCCATTGTGTAGATGTATCAAAGTTTCTTTATCCAATCATCAGTTCTCGGGCATACTGGTTGTTTCCAGATTCTGGCTATTGTGAATAGTGCTGCTATGAAAAATAAAAGTGCAGATTGTGTTTCAGCTGTGTGTTTTTGGCTTCCCAGGGTATATCCCCAGGAGTGGTATGGCTGGGTCAAATGGGAGTAGAGCCAGAAGTAAGCCCTGAGAACTGCTGGGTGTGGTCCAACAATTCGCCCCTCCAAATAATTGAACATTTTAATTAGTTTTCTTCTCTCCCATTTTGTTCCTGTTGCGGTTGTGTTGTCTGGGCACCACACAGTTGCAAGGCTTGCTGGGAATTGCACATGGCTGGTAGAACATCAGAGACCACATAGTTGTTTTGGCCCTGGGGATCCCAAAGGCAGTGTTGCTGTGGTCAGATTCCACACGTGGATGGTGCCAGTAATTGCATCTTGGTCCTAGTGCCTGCTATATACTCCAAGTCTCATACTACTGAGCCCTAAGAAATGACTCATTTTGTTGACCTGCCTTTGTTATCCTATATTCAATATTTTGGTTACTTAGGTCAGGGTCCTAGCCATTTATTCTCCATCTGTCTCCACATTTCTTGGACAGCTGAAACATATTTCTCCTGTTTGGCTTATTTCCAAAGGCTCATGACAGAAGAAGTTTTGTTTGTCATCTTCTGCTTTAAATCTTCGCATCCCAAATATTTTTTCCACATGTTGCCTATCCCTGAAACATTTTTTAAAAATTTTTTATTTTTACAATTACAAAGATATACAATTAAAAAGTTCATATTTGGTTTTTGGTCATATAGTGTTCCAGCACCCATCCCGCCACCAGTGCCCATCTCCCACCACCAACGTCCCCGGTTCCCTCCCCCTCCCCAGCCCTCCTCCATGGCAGGTTCTTTATTTCTTTCCATTTCTCTCTTTCTCTTTTCCTTCCCCTCCAGACTATGGATTACAGAACATACATTAAAGGGTTGTCATGTGTATCTTTTTGCCTCTATTTAATGCTCAGTTCTAGGTTGGCATTAGTACCCTTGACAATTGTTAGCACACTGTTCCATTTTCTGTCTTACCTAGCCTCTGACTCCCACACATGTATGATAATTTCCACCTTTGACAAGACCTCCTGATATATGTTTCACTTGACCTTGGATATTGGTATCCTAATATGTACATATATATTTATGTTATGCAGATAAATGCAGTCATTCTGTATCTGTCTCTCTCCTTCTGGCTAATTTCGCTCAACATAATCTTCTCCATGTCCATCCATTTATAGGCAAATTTTATAACTTCTTTTTTCCTAACAGCTGCATAGTATTACATGTGTAGATGTACCAAAGCTTCTTTATCCAGTCATCGATTTTCGGGCACTCTGGTTGCTCCCTGAAACATTTTTTTATGATGAACTAGTCAAAGCTTGGAGATCACCAGATACAATGTTATGTAAATTTCTTTCACTGAAGCAGCCCAATTTAGTGAAAAGGAAAATTAACTGAGAATTAGGAAACCTGGATTTTAGCCTTTCTCATTCATGGAGGCTTCTCACATTAACTCCTTTCTGTCCATTTAATGCCACAGCTATTGTGATTTAAACTGTAAGTTGGATCATGCCTTATATGTCTAAGATTCCAGGTTTGGTCTTTTCCACTGAAAAAAAATGTTTGTGAGTGTATACACATAGGCAAATATATCTATATTTATATATTGTATTATATCACTTAAAATACTTCAATGGTTTCTCAACCCTCTTAGGTTTTAGACTATATATGTATATATGTATGTATGTATGTATGTGTATATATATGTATATTTATAAACTGAAGTGTTAAAGATCTTCTATTATGTGACTCTATCCTGAGTCCCTCTGGGTCTTATTGTTATCTTTTTTTGTTATTCACTAAGCTCCAACTACAGTCATTTTTCTAAGATTTGTCTCACCTCAGAATCTTTGTACAAGCTGTTTCAATTTCCTCAGAAGCTTAACTTACATTTTACTAGCTAACTCCTAACTCCTAATCTAGTTATTTCAATTCAGCTATCATTTCTTCTAGAAATTCTTCCCTAACCTGTAAGAAATACCCTGGCAATTTAGCTAAATAAATGTGGTCTAATGGGATTTCATGTCCAGGAAATAATCTGTGCCCTTGTGTGTCTGCCTCTTCTAATGTTTCCCACTGATAGAGTAAATGCAAATATGGTACGTAGGGATTTGGTAAACTGTTCTGTGGAGTGTCATATAAAGTTTGTGGGTCACATGATAGCTTTAAAAAATTCTTAAGAGGGATTCAGGAATCAGGTCAGTGAAAGAGGCCTCAAGAACTCAAGGCCAATCCATCTCCTTTATGAATCCAATGCCAGCAACACTAAGGCATCCTCAGCAGCACACACACGTGAGTGCCAGAACTGAGACAAAGTAGGTAACCTCTGAGCAACACAGCTATGACTACAAAAAAGGAAGGGAAAGGGAAGATAAGCAAATAACCAAACTTGGTCAGTTTTTCTTCTGCATTTTTTTCCAATTCACTCATAAACCAATACCAAAAATTGACGACAGAGTTAGGAACATGGCTTAAAGGAATCAAATGCATGATTTTGTATGCAGGGGTCTAGGGTCTGTTCTCAGTACTGCTTTCCCCCCCTCCCCTGAGTACTACCCAAAATGGTTCCAAAATATTTTTTAGAATTAATGATACTGGATAAGGCTGAAGAGGTAGTACATGGGGCTGGTCACTGCCTTGCATGTGCCCAACCCGGCACCCAATTTTGTCCCATGAGCACCACCAGGAATGATCCCTAAGCACAGAGGCAGGAGTAAGCCCTGAGCCCTGCAGGGTATGGCACAAAACCAAAAATAAAAAAAATTTTGACAAACTTGGTGAACTGCATGATTAAATTTCAAATGAAATAAAAATAATGGTATCAAAACAGGACCTCTGTTACCATGGCTGGAGGGATTCAAGCAAACTTTCTAAGTTCTTTCATTTTAGAAATTTTTTTTTAATTTAATTTTATTATTTTCCCCCCAAATATTATTACACCATTTTAGACATACAATTGAAAGATGCTCATGTAGAGTTTTGGTTCTACAGTGTTCCAGCACGCATCCCTCCACCCAAACCCATCTCCCATCACCAATGTCCCCACCTCCCTCCCACCTCCCGCACCTCAACTACTTGGCAGATTCTGTATGTCATTTCTTTCCTCTTTATATCTCCTACCCACCAAACGTTCCTGCTCTTTGTGGAATGCAGCGCATTAAAAGACATTACTGTTTCACTATTTTAGTAGACAGCACGGCCGTGCGACCTGGGCTTTGAACTGGTTTTGCTCTGTTGATCTGGTCGTGAGGCAGTTTCCCAGCGTCCAGACAGCGAAAATGGTGGCTAGTGTGATGGGCGAGTTTCATCCGGCTACTTCCGGGACCCTCCAGAGGCAATGGGCCAACACCCAAAACCCATCTGCCCTCCTCGGGATCCCATCGTCAGCTGTGTTCGGCGCGAGCCGAGTTCCAGCCTCCCCAGCCGCTTGTGAAGCTCTGCATGCTGGCCCCCGAGCAGTTCCTCAGAAATTTCTTTTCTTAAAAAAAATTTTTTATTTTTACAATTACAAAGATATACAATTGAAAAGTTCATATTTCGGTTTTGGTCATACAGTGTTCCAGCACCCATCCCGCCACCAGTGCCCATCTCCCACCACCAACTCCCCGGTTCCCTCCCCCTCCCCCAGCCCTATATTTTCTTCAATGTACTTTATGGATTCAAGTCTGATATTGAGATCTTTAATCCGTTTTGATTTGATTTTTGTGATCATTTAATCTTTGATAAAGGTGCAACGAGTCTAAAATGGAGTAAGGAAAGCCTCTTCAACAAGTGGTGTTGGGAAAACTGGGCAGCGACATGTAAAAAAATGAATTTGGACCTGTGTCATTTTAGAAATTTCTATCCCTAACTCAAGTCTACAAATCCCAGGCAAAGCTTAAACAGGAATGTTATCTTTGTATTTGTGAAGTTTTCCTTATTGTATGACCAATAAGTTTTGAAAATATTTTACATTTAAAAATATCTGTGGATCATACATAACATTTCTGTTAGACTTAAGTGGAAAACAGTCATGATAGAGCAAAAATTAATGAGGGGTGCTGTGTTCCAAGAAAACTTTATTTACAAACAGAAATCATTGCTTTTTAGCCTCTGATCTAGTGTGCATCATATACATATATATGTTTATATTTTATTTACTTGTTATGCCAAAAACTAGTAACAATTATGGACCTCAGTTCCATGACCTGAAGAATGGTTTGGAGCTCTTCCTGTCCCTGGAGCGAGCAGATGCCCTTGGGTTACACTTGTTTGTGACAGGACTTATGGAGATGTTACTAGATGTTACCAGTGCCCACTCAAGCAAATCGATGAACAATGGGAAGACAGTGATACAGTTTTATATATATATAATAGTTTTATATATATAATATATATATAATAGATGCCTTGGGCTCTACTAGCATGAGATAGGACATATGGAGATGTTACTGGGGCCGCTCGAGCAAATCGATGATGAACGGGAAGACAGTGACAGTGATATATATATATATATATATATATATCACTACTTGATCACTTGACATCCTGTTATTCATCGATTTGCTCGAATGGGTGCCAGTAACATTTCCATTGGACCCTATCACGTGCCAGTGTAGCCCAATGGAATCTGCTTGCTTCAGGAATATGAAAGGCCTCAAACCGTTCGTTCAGGGTCTTGCCAAGAAATATATATTATATATATATATTTTTTTTTCTCTTTACGGCAACTTCATAGCAATTCTTTGTTAATTTGGTGGTGGTGGGGAGGTTTGGGCCACACCCAGCAATACTCAGGGCTTATCCCGGCTTTGTGTTCAGGGCATTGTATGGTACCAAGGATCAAATTCTGCAAACTCCTCACCTTCTATACTATCTCTCCAGCCCTCAATTATCTATTTATTTTACAGGTTTGTAGGTGGGTAGTAACTTATCGAGAGCCACGCCTTGTTAAGGGGGAAGATTGGGATTCTATCTTGGGCTTTAAAGGTTAAAAAAGAGGAAATGTCAATAAAGCTAAATGACTACTAAATGAACATACATTATTTGGTTATGATAGTTATACACATTTGAAAAAACTAGCATCTATGTATTTCTATCACTGTCTTCTATCACTGTCTTCCCGTTCATCATCGATTTGCTCGAGCGAGCCCCAGTAACATCTCCATATGTCCTGTCTCATGCTAGTAGAGCCCAAGGCATCTGCTTGCTCCAGGAACATAAAGAGCCTCAATCCATTCTGGAATGAGGTCTATAACTGTTACTGGTTTTTGGCATATATATCAAAAACAACACGGGTAGCTTGCCAGGCTCTGCCGTGCAGGTAGCATATTCTTGTAGGCATCTCTAAGTCCAGCATTTATTGATGAACCGCGCGGCCGCTTGTGCCGCCGAGCTGGGCGCTGATAGGCTGGTCTGCTGGGTGGAGGTCTGACGAGAGAGAAGTCCAGATGTGGTAAATGGAGGCCCTCATGGAGTGGGGGGGTCGTCTGGCTTGTTGCGAGGCTCTGCTGGGGTGGTGGGCCAGGGCTAGAACCCACCATCCCTCCCGGCGCCTCGTGAGCGTCTGGTCACAGGGAGAGCCAGTAGCAGCTCTGCCCCATGTCTGCGAGTCTCTGGACTGGCATACCTGAGCCGGATTTAAGAAAGACTGCTGCAGGGTGGAACTCGATGAGCCGGGCGCTGATAGGCTGGTCTGCTGGGTGGAGGTCTGACGAGAGAGAAGTCAAGATGTGGTAAATGGAGGCCCTCGTGGAGTGGGGGGTCGTCTGGCTTGTTGCGAGGCTCTGCTGGGGTGGTGGGCCAGGGCTAGAACCCACCATCCCTCCCGGGCACCTCGTGAGCGTCTGGTCACAGGGAGAGCCAGTAGCAGCTCTGCCCCATGTCTACGAGTCTCTGGACCGGCATACCTGAACCGGATTTAAGAAAGACTGCTGCAGGGTGGAACTCGATGAGCCGGGCGCTGATAGGCTGGTCAGCTGGGTGAAGGTCTGACGAGAGGGAAGTCCAGATGTGGAAAATGGAGGCCCTCGTGGAGTGGGGGGGGGGTCGTCTGGCTTGTTGCGAGGGCTCTGCTGGGGGCCAGGGCTAGAACCCACCATCCCTCCCGGGTGCCTCGTGAGTGGCTGGTCACAGGGAGAGCCAGTAGCAGCTCTGCCCCCATGTCTGCGAGTCTCTATTTCTATGTATTTCTATTTAATAACAGCACGATTTTAAAATAAATAGGGAAATATTATAGTAGTGAAAAAGAAAGTGAGCTTTGGAATTAGACCTGGTGTTGGAGGACATGTTTAGCTAATCTGGGAGTTTTGTTGTTTTGCTCACTCCCAGATTAATCTTATTTAAGCCAAGGTTCATTCTAATGAGATCTCTCTTCTATGTAAACACTGCTAGAGGGTGTGGCAGTTACAGAAGTCACCTTGATTGAATAACTTCTGACTTATACATCTACTAAGACTTTTATGTTTTCTAGATTGGGCACAGCTCCTCTTTATACCCACTGCACCCAACGTGGGACAGTTAGAATTTACCAGGAGACTACCACCCTGGATACGCTGAGACTAAAGGAAGACTATAGGAAGGATCATACTAGTTTGCTCTAAGCAGGCGAGTATGACCCTTTCAGTACATGAGATTAAGATACTCAGAATCACCCTGGTGCAGATAATAACAAGGACCTTGTGGGTACCATCTAGATTACATGAAGCTCATGAAGTTAACATGTATTACTTTATATCAGCCCCCTCTCTCCAGTGTTTTACATAAGAGATAATCTCGGGATTAGTCCTTGGTGTAACCCCTTGTTTATACCTGCAATAGGGTATGGCACTACACTCTGTTTAGGGTTCTTTGTTGGCATGACAACCTCCCGATTGGATTACTTTGGTGTATATAAGGGGCTGACTTGAGGCCCCTTCACCTTTTGCCTTTTGGTTCCTCAGACTTCAGCTTTTGGCTCCTGCAGCTTTTGGCTTTTGGCTTTGGCCTTTTGCTCCTTCTGGGTAGGACTCAGCTCGGGTGACATCCTCTCTCTTTGGTGGGAGACTTAGGCTCTTTTGTATGGTCTAAGTTCGGACCAGAGCTAGAGTTTGTTCATTATATTGGATTGCTGTGGAAGAGCTTTTGTACTATTAAAAGCCATTTTTGGAACTGCACCGGACTCGTGAGTTTTCATCTTTCTCCCGGCGTCCTCGGAGGTAGAAGACAACCTCTGTCCTGACACTGTCGGGGGACCCAGGCGACGCTCCCCGACAACCTGGCACAAATTTTAACCTCACTTTTTGCTATATCATCATTTCACTTGTATCACTTGTCTTCCCATTGATCATAGATTTTCTTGAGCAGGCACCAGTAACATCTCCATACATTCTGTCACATGCTAGTGTAGCCCAAGGGCATCTGCTTGCTCCAGGAACATAAAGAGCCTCAAACCATTCCATCAGGTCATGAGAATGAGGACTATAATTGGTACTGGTATTTGGCATATCAAATACAACATGGGTAGCTTGCCAGGCTCTGCCATATAAAATTGATCACTTGATTACTTGAATCCTGTATTCATCAATTTGCTCGAGTGGGCTCCAGTAACATTTCCATTGGACCCCATCAAGTGCCAGTGTAGCCCAATGGCATCTGATTGATTCAGGAATATGAACAGCCTCAAACTGTTCCTTCAGGGTCTTCACAAGGAAGTCTGACCATCTTGTAGGTGAGCGGCCACGTGATCTTTTGACATTCCTTGGGATCCAGTCGGTAACAGCTCTAGTCCAGCGGTTTTCTCCAAATTGCATTACATGTCCAGCCCATCTGATTTTCGATGCTTGGCAAACGAGACAGCATCCCTGATTCTGGAATAGTGACAGAGGTCAGAACTCTGGATTTCTTCTCTCACTTGAGTGAGGCGTGATATTCCAAGCATAGGTCTTTCAATTCCTCTCTGGGGAGACCCGAATAACATTCTCATCCTGCTTTCATAAGGCTAAGGTCTCTGAGGTGTATGTTAATGCAGGGAGAATGGTGGAGTCAAAGAGATGTGCCCAGAGCCTGAGGTTCTTTGTCCTTTTAGCTATTTCTTCGATGCCTTTGAAGGCATATAAAATTATGCCATATAAAATTATGAAATCAATCCAATTCTTCCCAAGCTCCAGAGAGTCCCTAAAGGCAGGGAGTAACTCTTCACATAAGCTAAGTGTAGCTGGAGGCTAAGGCTCAGTAAGGCATGTCACTCAACATGGAGTAGCCAATTAAGCCCTATATATAAAACCAATAAGGCAGCAACAAACAACAAATAGTAAGCAATAAACAGTAAACTATATCTATATCTATTAACTCAAGAAAAATATTTAGGTTCTAGTTTTTTTGTATTTGTTTTTGTGCCAAACCAGCAATGGTAAGGGGTTACTCCTGGCTCTGCATTCAGGAATCACTCCTCGTGGAGTACATGCAAGGCAAATGTCCAACACACTGTACCATTTCTCTAGCCTTATTTTGTTTCTAATTTAAATCTCTTGCAGGATGCATGTTGAGGCGTAAGTGGTTGAGCCAATGTGTGTGTGAACGAGGTCCTGGATTTCATTTCCAGCACCACAGAGTTTCCTGGCCTCAGAACCACCAGATCAGCACTGCAGGAGTTGGCACCCATGACAATAATATTAATAAATAGTCAAGACTAAATAAAATAATGACATGCTATTGGCAGATGCTAATCCTCCACTAGATTATTTATAAGATTTTGCATTTAAAGTGTTTTATTTACACAAATAAATTAAACCTTTAGAAACTTTTTATACTGAGTACTATTGTATCACTGTATAAATGTCTTCCCATTGTTCATCGATTTGCTCGAGTGGGTACTAGTAACATCTCCATTAGTCCTGTCACAAGCAAGTGCAACCCAAGGGCATCTACTTTGCTACAGGGACAGGAGGAGCCCGAAACCATTCTTCAGGTTATGGAACTGAGGTCCATAATAGTTACTAGTCTTTGGCATAAAAAGTAAATAAAACAAGGTAGCTTGCCAGGCTTTACCATGTAGGTGGTATAGTCTCAGTAGAATGCTCTCAACCCGAGAATTTACTGATGAAACTTAAAGGGGGGAAGATCAGGTTTTCTCTTGGATGGAGCTCTGAGGAACTATGGCGTCTGGATGTTGAGAATGACTAACTGCATGATGTGTGGTTTGCTCTGGCTTCTTGCCAGGCTTACTGGTATCAGTTAAAACATGTCTATAACTGTTTACTATGTATAAATGCGGAAGAAATTGGGAAGAACCTTATGCAAAATTCAGTATCCTATAAAAATATCACGCGGCCGCAGAGCGACCATGCGCCAAGGGACATGTGGGTCTGGCGTGGGTGGGTCTGTCTCTTCCGGGGCAACTGGCATGAAGGCGGAGGAAAGGGCAGGGCCCAAAACTCCACTCCGAGTCCGGCCAGCATGGTCTCTTCCCAGCTCATGAGAGTAAACCCTTGGAGCAATGTTGGACTCGGTCAGGAGATGGCCGACCCCCTTTACTGGGAGGTCAGCTCCATGGGTTGCTTCCACATGGGGCAGGCAGAGCAGCACAGCTGTGGGTCTGAAGTGGATGGGTCTGGATCTCTTCCGGGGTTGCAAATTAGCTGAGTATGACGTGGGTGGGTCTCTCACTGAGTACTATTAAGATTTTTAAAGATTTTTGTTTGCTTTTGTTTTGAGGCCACACCTGGAGATACTTAGGGGCTACTCCAGCCTCTGCACTCAGGAATGACTTCTGGTGGTGACTCCTGACTCCTGGCGGTGCTCAGGCAGCCATAGAGGATGCCGGAGATTGAACCCTGTTGGCTGGTTGCAAGGCAAGCAACTTACAACTGTACATGCTCTTTTGCTCAATATTCTTACAGATTTTTTTTAAGACTTTTAAAATAGGGACAGAAAAGAACAGTCACTAATTTGTTTATTGAACTGCCAAGAACTTAACCCAGGCCTCATACATCCAAGGCATTCATTTTTACCAAGCGCAAACATGGTGTCTGCTTGGGCTCAGTCTGCAACGAAGTGGCTTGTTTGATGGAGTCTTCAGTGACTGCAGGAAGAAGAACCTCAGCAAAAATTAGGGAACATAAATACTGTGCTTGAAAACAATAGCATGATCATGTTTGATACTGTTACAATGGTCTTTTACACCATCAATGCTTATTACAGTTGGAGAAAAAAATAATGTGGGGGGAAGAGTTAAGTTGTGTATGGAAAGATGCTTCGAGCAGGACTGCAGTTCACTGAGGATTCTATTTGCTGTCTGATTACATTATCTGTCATTTTTATGATTTTTTTTTATCTGAACTAAGTGCCAGCCTCCATGATCACTTACTTTTAGCCCCTCTGGGAGTTAATGATTGTTTTTTTATAATACCAGTGCTCTAACTCCTGAGCTATGGAGCCGGTTGCAAAAAGAAGCCCACATTGATTGTTTTTAAAAACAATTTTCAAACCTTATTAACCTTCCTCTCCCCTCCTTTCCTCAGGCAATCTCAGTTCTGTGCTCAGTGTCCACTGACTTGTCTTGTATTGTTTTGTTCTGTTAACTAAGTTGATATCCCTGTATTGCAAACATGAAGGCATGAACGCCTTCAAGAGCGTGGAAGAAATAGCTAACTCTGGCTCCAGGCACATCTCTTCGACTCTACCATTCTCTCTGCACTAACATATGCCTCAGAGACCTGGGCCCTATGAAAGCAGGGATGAGAACGCTATTTGGGTCTCCTAAAGAGGAATCGAAATAGCTATGCTTGGAATATCATGCCTCACTCAAGTGAGAGAAGGAATCCGGAGTACCAACCTCTGTAGATGATTGAGAGTCAAGTTCGCTGTCTCATTTGCCAAGGTGTCGAAAATCAGATGGGCTGGACATGTAATGAGATTTGGAGACGACCACTGTACTAGAGCCGTTACCGACTAGATCCCAAGGGATGTCAAAAGACCCTATCACGTGGCCGCCCACCTACAAGATGGTCAGACTTCTTCGTCAAGATCCTGAATGAACGGTTTGAGGCTCTTCGTATTCCTCGAGCAAGCAGATGCCATTGGCTACACTGGCACGTGATAGGGTCAAATGGAAATGTTACTGGTGCCTGCTTGAGCAAATCGACGAATAATGGGATGTCAAGTGATCAAGTAATTGCAAACACAGGTGAGATCACTGGAGACTTGTCATTTTCCTTCTCATTTCACATTGCATAAGTCATTTGAACTTCCAGTTTGTCACAAATGGTGACAATGCATCTTTTAAAAAAATGTGTTTAGTGTATTTTAATCGAAAACTTAGAGGAATAACACAAAAACAGATAACATTAAAAACATGTACTTGCTGGGCTGGAGAGACAGTATAATGGTAAATAAAAGCACTTGCCTTACCTGCTACCAACCAGAATTCAATCCTTAGCACCTCATATGCTTCTCTGAGCATTGCCTGGAGTGATTCTTGAGGAAAGAACTAGGTGGGACTCAAAGCACTCAGCCTCCCTCTCCCAAATGTGTACTTGCATATAGGACAACTTAGAAAAGTATAGCAAAGGATGGAATCTACTGAATGCTGCAAACACCGGTAGAGGGGAGTTGACACCGGTGGAGAAATTGGTGTTGAATTGCTGTAGGCCTAAAATGAAACTGTCAGTGACTTTGTAAATCATGGCTCTTTAATTAAA
The DNA here is from genome assembly GCA_021461705.1 of Cryptotis parvus. Taxonomy (NCBI): domain Eukaryota; kingdom Metazoa; phylum Chordata; class Mammalia; order Eulipotyphla; family Soricidae; genus Cryptotis; species Cryptotis parvus. Next base: position 65,554 of record JAJIBD010006396.1, on the reverse strand, counting down.
AGAACATTTAACTTAAAAAAAATTTACCCTTTTTTGGTTTTATGGTGGGAAGTGGGGGCACACCCAGTTGTGCTCACCTTACTTCTGGCTCTATTTTCAGAGAATACTCATGGCAGTGCTCAGAGGACATATGTGATGCTGGGGATGAGCCTGAGTCTGCCTCAGCCCGGCAAGCACCTCATTTCTGGGCTATCTGTCTGATTCAAGAAGTGTACTTGCTTTTTAAAAATCCAAACTCTGGGGGCCACAGCAATAGCACAGCGGGTAGGGCATTTGCTTGGGTTTGATCTGGGTTTGATCTGGGTTTGATCCTCGGCATTCTATATGGTCTCTCAAGCACTGCCAGGACTAATTTCTGAACAAAGAGCCAGGAGTAACCCCTGAGCATTGCCAGGTATGACCCAAAAAGCAAAATAAAAAACATCCAAAGTCTGGCACTGTCCAGAAAAATTTAGCAGTTGCTATAAAGTTTATTGTTGAAACTATTCTGAAATATTTTCACTTACATTAATGCTTTATGTTCCTGGATATATGTATATGTGTGTGTGTTAAAAGTTCACACACAGTTGAAAATGGAGAACCTTCCAATACTTGATTTTTGTCTCATAATTTCCCACTTATAATAATATCTTTAGTTACCTTTGAACCTACGAGGAGAGAGGGAATCTAGAATTTAGAACTACCAATAACAGGAATAAAAGAAAAATGATTTATAGAAATGAACTATTTTCCATTACAGTGGATTCTGTTTATTTTAATCGATTACTTTTTTGGTTTTTGGTTTATGTGTCACAGCTAAGGGCTTACTTGTGGTGGAGATTGAACCAAGGCTAACTGTGTGCAAGGCAAGTACTCTACTTGCTATACTGTCTGTCCAGTCTCTCTGGTTTTGTTTTTTTTAGTTACACCAGGCAATGCTTATGGGTTACTCCTGGCTCTACACACAGAAATTACTCCTGGAGGTGCTTGGGGGACCAGATGGGATGCCAGGGATAGAACCCAGGTCAGCCGCATGCAAGGCAAATGCCCAGACCCCTTTTATTAAAAAAATGCATTTTATTTATTAAAGCACCACGTGATTTACACCATGTGATTTATTTTATCTTGTTTGTTTGTTTATCTTCTCGTTTATCTTCGATTTGCTCAAGTGGGCACCAGTAACATCTCCATATGACCTGTCTCATGCAAGTAGAGCCCAAGGGAACCTGCTTGCTCCAGGAACATAAAGAGCCTCAAACCATTCCATCAGGTCATGGGAATGAGGTCTATAATTGTTACTGGTATCTGGCATATCAAATACGACACGGGTAGCTTGCCAGGCTCTGCCGTGTGGGGAGCATACTCTTGTAGTCATCTCAAAATCCAGCATTTATTGATGAACCGCACGGCCGAAAGCGGCCGTGGCGAGCTGGGCTGTGATACGCTGGTCTGCTGAGTGGAGTTCTGATGAGGGGGAAGTCCAGATGTGGAAAATGGAGGTCCTCATGGAGTGCGGGGGTCGTCTGGCTTGTTGTGAGGCTCTGCTGGGCCGGATTAAAAAAGACTGCAGCAGGGAGGATCTCGATGAGCCGGGCTGTGATAGGCTCATGTGGCCGCCGCGAGCCAGGCTGTGATAGGCTGGTCTGCTGGATGGAGTTCTGATGAGGAAGAAGTCCAGATGTGGAAAATGGAGGTCCTTATGGAGTGGGGGTCATCTGGCTTGTTGTGAGGCTCTGCTGTGGTGGTGGGCCAGAGCTAGAACCTGCCATCCCTCCCGGGCACCTCATGAGTGGCTGGGCACAGTGAGAGTCAGTAGCAGCTCTTCCCCCATGTCTGTCTCTTGATCAGCATATCTGGGCCGGATTAAAAAAGACTGCAGCAGGGTGGATCTCGATGAGTTGGGCTGTGATAGGCTGGTCTGCTGGGTGGAGTTCTGACGAGGAGGAAGTCCGGATGTGGAAAAATTGAGGTCCTCATGGAGTGAGGGGGTCGTCTGGCTTGTTGTGAGGCTCTGCTGGGGTGGCGGGCCAGGGCTAGAACCTGCCATCCCTCCTGGGCACCTTGTGATTTACACCAGGTGATTTATTTAAGCACCATGTAATTTATTTATAGTTAATATTTATAATATTTATAGTTAATATTTATAGTTAATATTTATAGTTTATTAAAGCACCATGTGATTTACACCATGTGATTTATTTAAGCACCATGTGATTTATTTATAGTTAAGCTTAGATGTACAGTGCTCCTGCCCTCCAACCCCCAGCCTGCCATCTTGACAGGCACCTTTTTAAGTTTGGTTGTTAAAGTTTGGGTCGCATAATTTCAGTATTGTTTCTGTGGTTTAGATGTTTAACTCTATCCTTACCTAATGCCACCAACGCACCTGAATCCCCATGACCCCGACCCCCATTGATTCTCATCTGTCTCTTTACCTTCCCCTTCCCACCTTCTCTCCCCTAGACTCTGGTGCCAAAGATGTTCTAGGAATTTCCTCTTCTAACCATTGCATTTTCTCATCAAGTTATTCTAAATACCACATATAAATGATGTCCTGTGTTCATCTTACTTGATTCAAGATGATATCTTTCAGTCCCATCCATTTTTGCAGCGAAGTGTGTAATTTCATCATTTATTACAACTGCATAATATTCCATTGTGTATTTATATCACACCTTCTTGATACCATGGTGGATTATTAAGCACATTCTCTACTTCTGAAGTCTACTAGCTGATAATCTTTGAGCATAATTTTACATGTTTGGTATAGACAGCACACAGTTTGATATTTTCAAAAAACGCCAATCACTTACCTTCTGCGAAGCACCATTAACACAAAAAGATCTAAACTTTTGCATTAATTTCCTCATGTTCTTAAGATAGATACCTAAAATGAAGTTTGTTGCGATATTAGCATATCCTTATCTTCTTGAGGGAATTCCACGTTGTATTATCAGCTGTTTTTTTTTGTTACTGGTTTTGGCATATCAAACACGCATTGAACAGCTTGCCAGGCTCTGCCATGAGGGCGCTATACTCTCATTATCTTGTGGGGCTCTCTCAGAGGGGTGGGTAGAATATTCATGGTAATTTGGAGGTAAATTGTGTGGCCGCAGTGGCCACGTGCAACGGGAAAGCTGGTTTCTGCTCTGCCGGGTGTATCTGTGTCTGTGGCTCGAGCATTCCTGGGCTTGAAATACTCTCCTCTGAAGGGCGGGTCTCTGAAGGGTGGGTCCTTGTAGGCTGGAGAAGCCGGCTTAATCTCTTGGGTGGAGATCTTATGAGCTGTGGATGGTGAAGATCGCTGCCAGCAAGGTGTGGGGGGGTTTCTCTGGGCTCTTCCGAGGCTCCTTCGGGATGGTGGACTCGGGTCGGAAGTCGCCTCGTGATCCATAGAATGCAGGGGGTTCAACAGGGAAAGTTGATTTCTGCTCTGCCGGGTGTATCTGTGTCTGTGGCTCGAGCATTCCTGGGCTTGAAATACTCTCCTCTGAAGGGCAGGTCTCTGCAGGGTGAGTCCTTGTAGGCTGGGTCTCCCAGAGAGGAATCGAAAGAGCTATGCTTGGAATATCAGGCCTCACTCAAGTGAGAGAAGGAATCTAGAGCTCTGACCTTCGTCGCTATTCCAGAATCAGGGACACTGTTTCGTTTGCCAAGGCATCGAAAATCAGATGGGCTGGACATGTAATGCGATTTGGAGACAACCGCTGGACTAGAGCCATTACCGACTGGATCCCACAGGATGTCAAAAGATCACGTGGCCGCCCACCTACAAGAGGGTCAGACTTCTTTGTCAAGACCCTGAAGGAACGGTTTGAGGCTCTTCATATTCCTGAATCAACCAGATGCCATTGGGCTACATTGGCACATGATAGGGTCCAATGGAAATGTTACTGGCGCCCGCTTGAGCAAATCGATGAATAACGGGATTCAAGTGATCAAGTGATCAAGTGATTATCAGCTGGTTACACCAATTTATATCCCCACCAGCAAGACATGATAGTTCCCTTTACTCCAGCCCCTCTCCAACTCCTGTCATTCCTGCTTCTGCTGTTAACTAGTCCTACATGTAGTCCTACGGATGAGAGGTGATATGCCGTTTCTGGCTCTAATTTGCATTTCCCTGTTAATCAGTGATGGTCTACCTTTTCCATAGGTTTATAGGTCATTTGTATCCTATTTGGAATCTTGATACTGGAAATGCCTTATTCCAGAGCATATTGAACTTCAAACTTTCAAAAGATACCAGAACACCCTTTACTGCTTTTAGAATTATCGTTTCTGCCAGGAAACTTCTCATTCTCTTTTCTGTGTCTTTTCAGTTGCTTTGAGGATGTTCTATTTTGAGTTCCTTATCTAAGTTTGCGATGCTAAAAGGGGTAGAAGAGCCTTCCCAAACCAGTTTGAGACCAAAATATAAACTAGGTTTTGCTCGAAAATTTGGCATTTGCTACAATTTTAGTAATTTGTATCCTTCATATCATTCTGCTTTTATCAGACAAAAGGTAAAACGCATTTGACCCATGAAGTTGATCTGTGAACTATGTCAAAAAAATTCAAAACCCCACGATTGTCGATCATGCATGCCATTAGCATAATTTGCCACCCAGGGAGTGAATGCACAGTCTCTAAATCGGTGCATAGTATTGATGGTACTGTACAGTATATTAAGAGATTATTTATCTGACATGTAATATAGTGAATTAAACACTTGGCCATAGGATTACTTTCCTTTTTTCCCCACTTTTTCTTGCAAAATCCGAGTTGGATAATACAGATATAAATGAACTAATTGGAAGGGAAGTTAAGTTTCAACAAAATAAGCCACTATTAGCTTATTTTGGGGAGGTGATCAGCAGCGAACTTGATTTTCATAAACATATTAGTTTGGTAAAGTGGACAAGAGAAAAATAAATTTCAATTAGTCAAGTTGTCTTTGAATTTCAGACAACTGATTTGTGAGCTGAACTAATAAAGTGGAATTTGAGAATCTGAATTTTCCTTTGCCTCTACTCTGAAACTTCCTTCTTGTGTGTGTGTGTGTGTGTGTGTGTGTGTGTGTGTGTGTAGCTTGGGTTGTTTGTAGGACTTACTTCACTGTTATAAAAGCTTTGTAAGATTTCTCTAAGATTTCCATGATGATGTTCCTCTTTTTTAATTCCTGAAATTAAAATGTGTTGGAATGCTTGGCTGCCTTTCACTCCCTCCTCAATGGACCCTTTAGTTTTTCACACCAAGGTGTCCTTCTTCAGGGTGCCAGGTCAGGCTACCAAAACAGCTTCTAGGAGGGGATTAGGACCAATTAACATCTTTGTACACAAAAGCCACTGGCAGCTGAACAGGCAGCCTGGTGGCGGCTCCGGAGCTGCATTTTAAATAGGGGCCTTCTGTACTTGAGTTCAAGTAGGAAGAGGTGGAGAAAGTTTTTATTTATAATTGAAAATGCTGTTTTTGGATAAAGTCGAATGAAAAGAAAAGTAGTGTTCAGAAGTATCTAACAAATGCTATTCGAAAGTTGGTCTATATTGTGTGTGATTCCAATCAAGGATGCTCACACAATATAGCTTGTTCCTTGGTGCATATTGAGATGAAGGGATATTTCTTCACATAACAATTTTGCCCTTACATTTCTGTTGTTCTCTGTTTTAAAAAAGTTCAGCTGGATCCCTAGGCACAAAAAAGGAGTTGTTCCAAAGGATATATGGTCTTAAAAGCCAGTTGCCTTTTCATAAGAAAGCTATCGTATGAATACCTGTCCCACAAAATCTTTGTTTAGGGTCAAATAAAGTGGAGAGAGGCATTGTACAAAGTTTGTTTGTGTCTTACCCATTCTATTTGAGAGGAATGGCAATTTCTTCATTTTCAGCACATAATGAGTAACCAATTTGCAATACTTTTCTTTTTCACCTTAAAATCTTTTAAGTGTCTATATATGCAGATTTAAGTTTAGAAACTCTGGAATCAGCAGCAGTATCAGAGCAAAAGCAAAAAGACATTGGGGCCCAAGATATTGGGAGCAGGCTGAAGCAGAGATCCAGCTGCAATCAATTAAGAATGATCTGGTCAGAGGTGTAATGGAACTAACTGTTGCGACACTTGAGGGATGAATTTTGAGATACAGTATAAACCTCAAGGACAAAGTAGGAGTGTTGTCGATCCATTTAATATTGAGCCTTTCTAGCTTCTTTATGCAAGGCTTTCTCTGTGATTGAAAAACATGAGAAAATTAAATGATGCTTTCAGAACTTAGAGTGAAACTATGGGGAAAAAAAAGTAGATACCCGAAAAAGAAAGAAATGAATATATACGAGGTCAAAAGAACGGTGATGAACACAGATTTACTGAATCAGCATGGAAAATGTAAGGGGAAACGTGACAACCTGATACTCTATTTCCTATTCTGGTCTATGTTTTTATTTTATGGAAGGAAATGATGAAGAGAATAGTATGCATTTCTCTTTCAAAGGCTTGAATGGAAAATGTTTTTAAAAAAGTCAGCCTCCTGGTCTCTAATCTAAATTATGGTCATTTTCAGTTTCCTGGGTTTTATACATAACTCTAGATTCTTCTTAGTGTGATATTTTCGAAGCAAACCTTAATACAGTCTCGATGTGTGGCTTCGCCCCTGGGCTTGAGTTTCAGATACTGTATTGTGAGGCTTCAGACGTGTTGAGTCCCCCTAATGTTAAATGGTAATTGCCAGGAGTATAGGTGGGGATGGAAACATTGTTATATTTTGTTCATTTTTCACACTTCAGCAGTTATCCCTTTTTCTATCTTGCTGTATGCTTATTAGGATATGAAATGCAGGTGTGTGGGAAATGGCTAGCCGACATTGACAGGTTATTTTGTTGGCCACTGCCTAATTAGTAGCATAGTGGGTGCACCCCGCTAAGCTTTAGAGTCGGGGCAGCAGAGCTGGTCTGTTCTAATTTCCTCACGGCTTTGATATTCACTAAAAGATTGACGGTTTACACAAAAAGCCAAGGCCCCAAGGAGGCCTGTGGAAACAATGAGGCTTCTTGCTTGCAGACACCACAGATGTGAGAGAAAGCTGGCTAAAAACAATGGACTGACACTGTCTAATTGTCTCCGATGTCAGCATCATTAATGTTTTCCCATGTAAAACGGAGAAGGCCAAGGTTGTATCCTCCCTTTATTTTGAGTCACATGATTAGGTAACTTATGGAGATTCAGATTAAGTGTTAATTGTATTTGCAATAAAGAAACTGAAGCTACCTTGGATTTAATGAATATGTGCTTAATTAATTCTGACAGCTTTTATCTTTATTGCCTTTGGAATAATCCTTATAGAAATTAATAACATTTTTTAGTAAGTAAAATCATGACCCACTTCATGATAATGTGTATTTATACTGCTCTCTGAGTTCAAGACACGGGAGTGATTATGGAAGTTTGTGTACTTTCGTCAGCTTTTCTTTCTGAGTGTGTTAAGCAGTAATTAGAACAAATTCTTCGGGATGTCATCAGAGCTTCTCAAATTAGACAACTGACCCAAGTGTTCTGAAGAAACACTTGGAAATAGCCAAGAATACAAAATTACAAGGGGTCTCCCCTGTGAAACTTCAAACCTATTTTTATCTATGAAATGGTTTTAAAGTTTCGTGCCCCCTGAGGAGAGGGAAACTGGGGAATGTGAAACTCTAGGAAAAACTGTTGGATTGGAACGGTATAGAATAATTTTTGGTTTCCCAGGTAATATATTTTTGGGTTGGGACATCAAAACACTCTCCCCGCCCCAGTTTTTTATAGTGTTGGTGATACATCAATCCAAAACAAAATATATCACTTGCATCAGTATACCCAGAAAAGAATGACATTTAGTTTGTAGTGCAGTAATATCTGCAACACTAGTGTAAGCTTAGGCACATCATATTATTCCTGCTGCTCCTGATATTACTTAGAGCCTTTATTGCCAGCAGTATATTTCTTCATCTGAGCAATGTATTGCTTCAAATAGCAGCACAGAAACAGAACTGTGCCCAGAATAATCTGAGATGTGTCTCTTGTTCACGAAACATTCGAATTAGGAGAGCCCACGTAGCTGGAGTTTCACACTGTTAAAATATATCAAACTTGATTCTCCAAAGTAATCTCTTCGAAAAATTAGCCTCTTTCCAATGATCCCCACTCTATTATCCCAGGGATGCCCACGCTTTCTTCTGAACCTTTTATTTTCCAGGTTTGTTACTTGAGCACACAAATCCCCTAGACAGGAAGCATTAGGTTTTGAGTTTGGACTAGTGCATAGAAAATTATGTTACTCAGTATCTGGTTTCCTGCCTGCCTTCTTTTCAAAAACATAGTTTAGTCCACACAATGGATGTCCAATACATGTGGGGTCAATACAGCGTGGCTGGAGAGGGTTGTACTATCGCCTGACTTACAACCAGAGTGTCCTGGAAGAGTGCGTAGCCTTTGGAAGTAGGCAGAACTCAATTTAAATATGGCCCCTGCTGTTTATTAACGGTGGGACTTTGGGTATAACTATTGAATGTCAATTTGCTCCTGTTCCAAGAGTCGCCTCACAGGTTTGGGCATGACATTTAACCACAAAGATCATGAGGTGCTCAGGAGAGGATTACCCATAGAGGCGCTCTTTGAATGCTGGTCTCAAGACAGGTGCCAGTCCAAAGGTGTAGGAAAATGGAAACCACTAATACTGTCTTCATTATAAAAGTCATCTTGGGAGAAATGTGCAGGACAGGTGCCACTCTGCAGGTGTGAAAAGGTTGAAGAACACAGACCCATTACATACGAAGAGGAGAACATATATACCTCATAGTGCTGTCATGAGATAAGTGAAGTGGTGAAGAATAAGAACAAAAGTAGGCACAATCTTACTGCTGGCATTTATTAAAGGAACGCTCAGTGCTGGGTAGTGCATATTGTTGGTTTTTATTTTTATTTACTTATTTTTGCTTTTTTGGATTACAGCCTGTGGTGTTCTGGGGTTATTCCTGGCTCTGCACTCAAGAATTTCTCCTGGCAGTGTATGAGGGACCATGTGGGATACCGGGGATTGAACCCAGTTAAGCTGCATGCAAGGCAAGCACCCTACCTCCTATACTATCGCTTTGGTACCAGTTGTTAGCTTTTAGAGTCGTATCTCCTTTAATGTATATTAATGTGGTCTATGGAGTAATACAAACACTTAATAAATATTAGCTGCTATTGCCTATTAGGAAAACCTAGTGTGAGAGCTTTAGTCCTGCCACAGTCTTCGTGTATTATTGTTAGGGGGTACCAAGTGAAAGAGTGCCTCAGTCAGGTAATTCTTTTATATATGAGTTTAGAGAAGTGTTGCATATGAAAACCCATCCTCTTTCTTCCTTCGAGGTGCTACGGATTGAGCCCAAGGCTTTGCACATGTCAGGTGAGCACTCCCCCACTGAAATACACCTCCAGCCTACTCCTTTATTTATTTAGTTATTTTAGCCTCTTAGCTTCAATTTCTCCCTGTTACTTTCCCCACTTAAAATTACTTTTCTCTAAAGACGTCGAGGAGATAGGAAGATAGCTCAAATACCAGAGTCCAGGCTTTGTATGCAGGCTTTGGGTTTGATCCCTGGTGCTGACTGGTCCCTTCTCTAAGCACCAAGTTGAGCAAATCCCAAGCACTGCCAGATATTGTCTCTCTCATAAAGTGCTAAATAAACATGTAAAAAGACAAGAACTTTGTGAAATAAGTTCATACTTCTCAGAGATTGTGTTTGCTTATCTTGATTTAACCTACTATTACCTACTATTATGTAAACTCTCTGTATGCTACTTGGTGCTCAGTGACCCAAGCAACTACATATTGTTGCTTCATGATACACTGTAGATCTTTAGGCACTGGGCTAGCCAGATGGACCAAACTTAACTTCTTATCTTACCTCGTGTTTATTTGCTCCACTTGCCCTCACAGAAGATAAAATATTTACAATTTCTAAGTATTGTATCTTCACTTCTGTTTATGGATTTATTTATTATTTTATGACAATCATTTCAAATTAACCAGAAATTTTCTAAACACCAGTTATTTTCAAATGACTGTTGCACGTAGGAAATGTAATTCTGAATATGATTCTATGCACTTGAATTGTTACATGTATAGAGGTTGGAATCATATCTGGATTGTTTTTAATCTGACAGGAGATTTTCTTCTTTACAGATGATATCTGTTATAAGCCTTTTTGCTTCATTTGCAGAAAGGGATCAAGAATATCAACACTGTAATTGTTTAGAGTTCAATAACATATGTAAAGTAGTGATCATTCAAAAAATGGAAATCGTTAGTAAGATGTAGTCTCTCCCTAAATGGAGGACACACAACAGAAATGAGAAAATTTTCACATAATGAGGTAAGTATATAGTCATTTTGGTAGGAAGGAAGGAGGCAAGAGTTTCAGGTGAGAATGGAAATTCACTCCGTCTTGATGAATGAGATTGTCATTTAGGTAAAGCAGCGCAAGGTACTGTGGTTTCTCAACTGTGGAAGACAGCGCGAGCAAATGGATAGTGAAGAAAATAAGGCATATGCTAGCAACTGTAAGAAATGCAATGTTAGGAATGCAATGTCCTGTGGGTTGTACTTACCTGTTACAGAAGCTATTTGGAAGTGGGCCAGCCCTGTTTAGCCATTCCTTTGTTTTACTAGCCTTAGGCTACATCAGCAGGTTCCAGTTTCTTTTGGAAGGTGGTGTGGTCTAAAGAATGCCACCTCCTGTTTAATTTGTTTAACTTCTATTCTGAAAGGAAAGGCTGTTTATGGGGAAAGTTCATGCCTATCATTTAAGGGAAAGTCAAACATGGATTTCCAGAGCTTTCCTTACTAGCAGTGTGACCTTGTACTATTATTTAACTGATGTCTCAGATTTCTCATTTATACAATAAAAAATGCAGATAATCACAGTATTGACATCATCTTGAATGTTTCAGGATTGATATAATATGTGCAAAGTGCTTAGAACAGAATATTACACAAAGAAAACGCTCACTAAATGTTAATATTGCTGTGTTAACTACTTCCAGAGTATTTGCATTTGGAAGAAGGCAACATTTAACCAGAAGAAATGGTGGACTTTTTCAGCATTATATTATTTGCTGTTTGGAAATAGTTTAGTGAGAGAATTAGAGAAAGGTAATCCAAACCTTATGATATGATCTTTTTTTAAAAATTCATTCATTCATTCATTCATTCATTCATTCATTCATTTAATATTTTATTATACCACGGTGAGATCTACAGTTACAAAGATGCTCATAAGATGTTCATATTTGGGTTTCGGTCTCTGCCACGAGGCAGAGAGCGTGGTCAGTGTAATAAGCTGCACTTACAAATCTCTGCCTGATAGAGCTTCCGATCCTTTTGGGTACAAGCGCAGACTTGAGATTGCTTTATTATGTGATGGTTCTAGTCTCACTCTTCCTCAGAATTACATATTCAGAATTACATTTTCTACAACCTGTAGTTTAAAAGGGAAATAGTGATTCTTAGCTGCTTTGGCGTGGTCTCACTTTTTTAAAATGGCGTGGAAACTTTTAAAATCAAAACACCGGAGAACAAACTCACCCCACTGAATAGATTATTTTCCTCTCTCTTTACCTCCTCATCCCTCTTCTGGTTTTCCTGATTCATTTCTCTCCCTCTCTCATCCCTGATTTTCATCTCCTCTACACTTTCCTTCTCTCTTCTTTTCCCCACACCCTTATCTCTTTGATTTTTTTCTTCTTCCCTTCTACTTTTATTTCTCTTCCTCTTATCTCCTTATAAGTTAGTTGCTGGGCATGAAATACAGTTTGGGCTGGATTTCAAACCGGAAACTAAATGACCTTATGCACATTCCTGTGTGAAACCATAAGAGACAGCCCTTATCCCCTTCTGAACTCTTCGTTTCTATGTGAGCCTACTCAATGGTGAGCATTTTGTCTTATTTTATTTTTAATTGTGGTAATACAGAGAGCATAACTTTGACCACTTTAATCACTTTACTTTTATAATTCAGTACTGATAAGTATATTCATGTAATAAACCAATATCCAGAACATTTTTTTCGCAAAACTCTGAACTCATTGAACAACTCCCCATTGCCTTCCTAGCCAACAGTAATTACTGTTCTTTTTCTTTTGCCTTAATATATTTAAGTACTAAGTTAAATACTGCATATAATTATATCGATATCCATCCCTTTTCCTTTATGATCGACTTAACATCCCTTCCTTCCTTCTTCTTTCCTTTTTTCTCCTTCCTTCCTTCCTCCCTCCCTCCCTCCCTCCCTTCCTTCCTTCCTTCCTTCCTTCCTTTTCTTCCTTCCTTCTTTTCTTCTTCCTTCCTTCCTTCCTTCCTTCCTCCCTCCCTCCCTCCCTCCTTTCCTTCCTTCCTTCCTTCCTTCCTTCCTTCCTTCCTTCCTTTTCTTCCTTCCTTCTTTTCTTCCTTCCTTCCTTCCTTCCTTCCTTCCTTCCTTCCTTCCTTCCTTCCTTCCTTCCTTCCTTCCTTCCTTCCTTCCTTCCTTCCTTCCTTCCTTCCTTCCTTCCTTCCTCCCTCCCTCCCTCCCCTCCCTCCCTCCCTTCCTTCCTTCCATCCTTTCTCTCACTCTCTTTCTCTCTCTCCCTCTCCCTCCCTCCCATTAAACCCATTTTCATTAAACTCATCCACATTAAGCCCCATTTCTTGGAGCCATGGATCATCTGGTGGCCGAGGAACTTGAGACCTTGTCCGGGCAGAGCCTCATCACCTGTTCCTTGTCCTGCAACTTGGTGCAGATGGACCTGATGACTTGGCCAATGTGGGTCCTGGCCACATTTCCCTGGAGATTTCAACAGGCTCTCTGCAAAACTGTTTGGAGCTTGAGGTTGTGACCAGCATGAGAGGAGATAAGGATGTCCATGGCAAAGGTTTGTCTCTGAGGACCCTTATTGCAGTCCATACAAGTCATAGGCTGAATAAGCAGCAGGCCAGACCCCACAAGGCAGAGAGCGTGGTCAGTGTAATAGGCTGCACTTACAAATCTCTGCCTGATAGAGTTTCCGATCCTTTCGGGTACAAGCGCAGACTTGAGATTGCCTTATTATGTGATGGCTCTATCTCAATATTCAAGGAGCCGTGATACCACCTTAGCTGTAGTGCCCTTATCATCCATGCAATGAGCAAGGGTCCAATTGTTCTGAATCTATGCCCACATTTGTTTTCTGCCTTTTTTTTAAAGGGACAGGGGCAGAACTGCTCTACTCAGGACTTACTCTTGGCTTGTGCTCAGGAATGACTCCTGTGGGATGGAACCCAGGTCAGCCTCATGCAAGGCAAGTACTCCATCTGCTGTACTGTCTCTCTGGATCCCTGCATTCTCCTTAATATCACACATCTTAATGAGTGTGAGATGCTTGGATTTGGAGTTTGCATTTCCCTGATCATTTGTGATGTGAAACATCTTTACTTGTGTTTATTGGCCATTAGTGTATTTTCTTTGAAGAAATATTTATTTAAGCCCTTTGACAATTTTTTGAATTGTGTTTTTATGTTTGAGTTTTTAATATAGTATGGTTATTAATTATTATTAAGTACAGTATTTGTACATATTTTCTCTCATATGGGATTTTACAGTCATTCTTTTTAATATACGAAATTTAAAAAGTTTTGTGAAATTCAGTTTTGTTATTACATGTCCCTTATTGTCATATCTAAGAAATCATTGACAAATCTTGTGCAATGAAGATTTTTGTCCTTGTTTTGATCTAATAGTTTAATTGTTTTGATTCTTCATTTAGAGTTAATTTTTTATTAAAACATAATGATTTACAAGGCTAAAAGGTCATAATACAGTTGATAGATTCATCCTTCAACACCACTCCTACCACCAGTGTGTTCCCACCACCAAAGACCCTCATTTCCCACCAACCACTGACCCCCATGCCTGCTCCCTCAGCTGGCACTAATTATATTGACCATTAAAGCACATACATGGCAATGTTATTGATAAATCACTTTTCCCCCTCTCTGGTGGTTATGGGGAAATCTGGCCGAATTCTGTTCTTGAATTTATTTTCTGAGATTTTAGAATGTGGTTGGTTTCTACTAGTTTGATATATTGCAAGGCTGCCTTGTGACCACGTGACTCAGGAAGAGCCAGATGGCAGCTCTGCCCTGTGTGTCTGTGTCTCTGCATCATGGCTGACAGCCTGGAGGCAGTTTGTGGGCAGGTCCACCAGTCCTCCCAGATGGGACAGAGGTCAGGAAAGAGACACCAGCTTGATCTCCATGGAAGCTTGGTGACTTTAGCTGCCTAGACTTGCATACCTGGGCTTGAAATTGACTGCTCCTTTGATGGGGCTCTGATGAGCTGTGGAGTTCAGACGTTGAAAATGGCTGCGATTGTGGTGAACGAGTTTCCTCTGGCTTCTTCCGAGGCCCTATTGGGGTGGCGGGCCAGGACCAGAACCCATCCTCCCTCCTGGACACCTCATGGGCAGATGAGCACAGGGAGAGACAGATGGCAGCTCTGCCCCGTGTGTCTGTGTCTCTGCATCATGGCCGACAACCCTAGAGTTATTCTTTATCTTTTTTTTTCTTTTTGGGTCACACCAGCAATGCTCAGGGGTTACTTCTGGCTCTGCACTCAGAAAGTACTCCTGGTGGTGTTCGGGGACCATATGGGATGCCGGGGATCAAACCCAGGTCGGCTACATGCAAGGCAAATGCCCTACCTGCCGGGCTATCGCTCCGGCCCCTACAGTTATTCTTTATATATGTTATTACATTTTATATGTGGTATTTTATATGTGGTATATTAGGTTTTATATGTGGTATTTATATGTGGTATTAGCAAGAACTGAGAACCTACTACTACCAAGAGTATCCCACCCACACAGCAGAACCTGGCAAGCTACCCATGTTGTATTCGATATGTCAAAAACAGTAACAATAATACACCTCATTCCCATGATCTGAACATACAGTTTGAGGATCTTCGTGTTCCTAGAGAAAGCAGATGCCATTGGGCTACACTAGCATATGACAGGGACAAATGGAGACGTTACTGGCACCTGCTCGAGCAAATTGATGACCAACGGAAAACAAGTGATACAAGTGATGGTATTAGGTAAGAATTCCACTTTAGTCTTCTGCATTTGGATATCCAGTTTCCCCCCAGAACCATTTGGTGAAGACTTTTCTTTTTCTATTTAATGGTCTTGGATCCTTATTGAAAATCATTTGAGCATATATTGGAGAGTTTATTTCTGTTTTCTCCTCCATTTCATTGATTTATATACCTGCCTTTATGCCTTACAATATTGTTTGATGAGATTTTCATTAAAATTTGACATTAGGAAGTGTGAACCCTTCAGTCCCCTCTCCTCCCCCAACTGTGTTTTGTTTGAGCTATTTAGAATCCCTGGACATTCTATGTGAATTTTGTGATTAAAAAAATTTCCTCAGAAAGTATCATTGGGATTTTGATAGAACTGATTGACTAGTTTGCTTTGGATAGTATTGACATTTTTACAATATTGCCTTCCAGTGAATGAACACAGGTGTGTTTCTTCCAGCAATGTTTATTAGTTTCCATTGAAACTTTCTTGGTTAAATTAACCCCAAACTAATTTTGTGCTATTATCAATAGGATTATTTTGTTATTTCCTTTTCAGATTGCTTGCTGTTAGTGTACAGAAATGCATTGATTTTTGTTGTTGTTGTTGTTTGGGGTTACACCTAATGGGTTTTGGGTATTACTCCTGACTCTGAGTTTGGGGTCTTGCTTCTAGCAGTGCACAGGGGATCAAACTAGTGTTAGCAGAATGCAAAGCAATTAAATCTGCAAGTAGATAATTTTCATCTGATTTGGGTTCCTTCTCTTTCTTTTTCCTACCTTACTGATCTCACTAAAACTTCTAGTACTGTGTTCAAAAGAAGTGGTAAAAGCAGTCTTATTTTTAATGTTAGAGTGGAATCTGTCTTTCATAAATAATATGATATCTGCTTGGTTTTTTTCACGTAAAGATTTTATTATGTTTAGGTAATTTCATCATATTCTAGTACTTTTTTTGTTTTGTATTATTAACGTATATTGAGTTTGTCAAATGCTTTTTCCCATATTAATTAAGGTCATTGATCTCTTTTGAGGTCATTTTGTTAATGTGATATGTAAATTTGGTTTTGTATGTTGACTGTCCTTTCAAGGAATAAATCCCTTTCAACTGTAGGACACAATCCTTTTACTATGTTGGTTAATTCTTTTGAGGGTGAGGTTTGCATTTGGTGTCACACACTGTGCTGCCAATGGGTTACTTCTGGCTCTGTGCTTAGGGATCACTTCTGGAGATGCTCAAGGGACCATATGTGGTTCTAGGGATTGAATCAATTGGTTGAAAGCAAGGTCAGTGCCTTAAGACCTTTCCCTTCTCTGGCACCTGCTGCTAAATTCTGTGGTTGAGCTCATCAACAAATATTTGTTGAGAGTTTTTGTATCAGTATTCACAAGAAATACTGATCTATAGTTTTTTTTAAAAATAATGTCTCTGCATGACTTTGGTATTAGGGTAATTCTTGTCTCACAAAATTATTAGGAAGCGTTCCTTCCACTTTTTTATTTTTTGGGGAAATTCAGAAGGATTTGTTTTAGTTCTGTAAATATTTGATAGAATCCGTTGGTAAAATTGATGGACCCAGGACTTTTCTTTAGTAGTTTTTTTTTTATTAATGAGTCAATCTCCTTATTAGTGATAGGGCTTTTCGGATGATCTACGTCTTCATAATTAAGTCTTACTAGGCTTTTTTCACTCCAACTAGCTTCTCTAATTTGTGATATAAATTGCTCTCAATATACTCTTACAGTCCTTTTTATTTTCTTTGAGCCAATAGTAATGTCCTCACTTTCATTTTGATTTAATTTGTCTGCATCTTTTATTCTTGGTCCAAAGCTAAGATTGGCATTCTGTCAATCTTTGTCTTTGATTGGAGAACTTAATCCATTTAAATTAAAGTAATTACTACATTTAGGAGACTTTCTTCTGTCACTTTGCTATTTGTTCTGCATCTTGCATTCCTGCCTTCTTTAATTTTAAGAATAAATTATTTGATTTTTAGCTGATTTTTAAGTGAATATCTAGAGAAATATTTAATTTCCGTTAAAACAGTTTCTTGTGGCATATATAGTCTAGTTATTTTCCTGTGGTTACCATGGGGATGATATTTTACATCATAAAGTAATAGTATTCTAATTTGAGTTTATACCAGCTTTATGTTAATGGCATACAAAAACTGCTACTTTGCATCTCTGCACACTCCCCTTTCAGTTGTCATAAACTGCTGTCTTTACACATTGTATGCCCAAGAATAAAAACTAATAATTCTTTAAAATATATTTGTTATTTAAATTATGTGGAATTAAAAATAAATTTTGAAGTTACAAACTAACATCTAAATACTACAGCTTTAAAAAAACTTTTTTTTTAATTATACCACCATGGGATATACAATTACAAAGATGTTCATGTTTGGGTGTCAGTCATACAGTGTTCCAGCACCCATCCCTCCACCAGTGCCTGTTTCCCACCACCAATGTCCCCTGATTCCCTCCCCCTCCCCAGTCTGCCTCTATGTCAGATACTTTACCTCTCTCTCTCTC
Organism: Cryptotis parvus; assembly: GCA_021461705.1. NCBI lineage: Eukaryota > Metazoa > Chordata > Mammalia > Eulipotyphla > Soricidae > Cryptotis > Cryptotis parvus. The sequence continues at coordinate 47,948 of JAJIBD010006396.1, read as the reverse complement.
TCTCTCTCTCTACATATTGTGGCTTGCAATACATACATTTAAAAGTTATCATGCATATCCATTTGCCTATATTCATATCTAGGCTGGTATTATCATTTCCAACAATTATTAACACATTGTTTCCTTCTCTGTCTTACCTGACCTCTGGCTCCCACAGACTTGCAGTAGATTCTACTGAACAGACCTCCCTGATCCATGTTTTGCCTGACCTTGGATATTGGTATCATACTATTTATTTTTATATCCTGCAAATAAATGCAGTCATTCTATATCTCTCCTTTTTCCTCTGTATAATTTCACTCAGCATGATCGTCTCAGTGTCCATTCATTTATAGCTGAATTTCATAACTTCGCTTTTCCTGACAGCTGCTTAGTATTCCATTGTGTAGATGTACCACAGTTTCTTTATTCAGGTGTCTGTTCTCGGGCATTCTGCTTGTTGCCAGATTCTGGCTATTAGATTTTATAATTACCCATGTATTTACCTTTGTTAAAATCAGTATTTCTTTGAACAAGTCAGACGACCCCTGCACTCCATGAGGACCTCCATTTTCCACATCTGGACTTCCCCCTCATCAGAACTCCACTCAGCAGACCAGCGAATCACAGCCCAGCTCGCACGGCCTCTTTCGGCCGTGCGGTTCATCAATAAATGCTGGGTTTTGAGATGACTACAAGAGTATGCTACCCACATGGCAGAGCCTGGCAAGCTACCCGTGTCATATTTGATACACCAGATACCAGTTACAATTATAGACCTTATTCCCATGACCTGATGGAATGGTTTGAGGCTCTTTATGTTCCTGGAGCAAGCAGGTGCCCTTGGGCTCTACTTGCATGAGAGAGGTCATATAGAGATGTTACTGGTGCCCGCTCGAGCAAATCGACGATGAACAGGAAGACAGACAGTGAAAATCTGCATTTCTTTATATGGTTTCAAGTTATGTATAGTAACTTTTCATTTCATCCTGCCAGATACACTTGAACACTTAGTATACGATAGGTCTAGTGGTAGCAACTTATTTATTTCCTTATTTACTTTTGGCCACACTCAGTGGTTACTCAGGGCTTACTCCTGACTCTGGGATTAGTAATTAGTTTTGGCATCTTGCAGAGACCATTTGGGGTGCTAGGGATTGAACCCTGGTAAGCCATGCACAAGGCAAGCATTCTACCTGCTAGACTGTCTCCGGCCTCTGAAGTGTTTTTAGTTTATTCCTGATTTTGCTGCATATAGGGTCCTTGGTTTACAGATTTCTTTATTTATTGTTTTGAATATGTCAGCTCCTTATTTTCTCAAAATTTCTGGTGAGAAAAAATCTTGATGATCTTAAAAATAATTCATTATATGTGACAAATTATTTCTTGCTACTTTCAAGATTTTCTCATTCTCTTAAAATGTCTCCACACGGGTCTCTTGAGTTCATTTTAGTTGGAGTTTATTGAATGTTTATACTCATGTTTTCATCAAAACTGAAAAGGTTTTTTTTTTTTTTTGCTTTTTTTGGGTCACACCCGGCAATGCTCAGGGGTTACTCCTGGCTCTGCACTCAGGAATTACTCCTGGCGGTGCTTGGAGGAACATATGTGATGCCGGGGATCAAACCCGGGCCGGCACAGGCTGGCCGCGTGCAAGGCAAACGCCCTACCCGCTGGACTATCGCTCCAGCCCCAAAACTGAAAAGTTTTCAATCATGATTTCTTCAAAGATTTTCTTTACCCCCTTTTTCCCACCTTTTAGGTGTTCCATGGTACATACATTGGTGCAGGGGTCCCTTACGCTCATGTATTTTCAATTTAATTTTGTTTAAAAGGGTTTCAACTTTATTTTAATTGAGGCTTTGATTTAAAATACTGTTAATGATGATTTTTAATGTGCATAACTCCTATAAGACTGGACGGTTGGTAAGTTTTATTGTCTTATCTTCAAGTATGTTGATTTTTCAAATATAGTATTTGGATCACTCCTGACAGGGCTCAGGAACAATATGGGCTGCTGGGAATCATTTAGTTTTATAAATATCCTTAAGAAATTTGTTTTACTCTTAATGTATGTATTGCAAGCCACAACGTGTAAGAGAGGGAGAAAGAGAGCAAGAGTGAGCAAGAGAGAAGAAGAAGGAGGAGGAGAAAAAGGAGAAGGAGAAGGAGGAGAAGGAGGAGAAGGAGGAGAAGACCTGCTATAGAGGCAGGAGGGGACGGAATCTGGGGACATTGATGTTGGGAAATATGCACTGGTGGAGGGATGGATGTTGGAACCCTATATTACTGATACCTAATCATGAACAGTTTTGTAATTGTATATCTCATGGTGGTATAATAAAATAAAAAATTTTATATAGCTAACAGAATAACAAAGTCCTAGCTTCCCACATAGCAGTCAATGCCTATTCAAACTCCAATTCAATCCCTGTCACCAGCTATGTTCTCCTGAGCACTGCCAGGGGTCATACCTAAGCCAGGTATGTTCCCTAGCACTTCTGAGGATGCCCCCAAAATAAAGGAAAAAAATTAACTGATTGCCTAACATTAACCTCAGTTTACCTTCCAATCCTTCCCATGAAAGTTGAAAGCTTTCAATCGACTCCAGGTCAAAACAGATCTATCAGATTCTTGCTGGTACTGTTGTCTAGGGCAATGAATGATTCCAGGTGCTTCCAAATCCCCCATTCCCAGAATCCTTCTGATTTTATTAACAGTATCATTCGAAGAGAAACCTTAAACAATTTGAAGTTATATTGATTTTTAAAAAAATTTTATGGCCCACACTTAATCTATTTATTTTCTTTTGGGTCATGCCTGGAGATGCTCAAGGCTTACTCCTGGCTCTATGCTCAAGAATTACTCCTGGCAGTGCTCAGGGGACCACACAGGATGCTGGGGATCAAACCTGGGTAGGCTGCCTGCAAGGCAAATGCCCTCCATACTGTACTATTGCTACAGCCCCACACTTAAAAATTTTTAATGAATCACCATGATTTACAAAGTTACTGACAGTTGAGTATTAGATGTGGTATTTTTTCAGGACCATATCCACACGGTAATCAAGCTCACTGAGGTTTATAAGGAGTTCAAGATGCTGCTCTGTCTCACGTTCATTGATTTAAAGAAAGTCTTTGATTCTGTTGAGACCGAAGCGGTCATCAAAGCCCTAGCCAAATAGGACGTTCGACCCCAATATATCAAGATCCTTCATGAGCTGTATTTATTACGGATTCACCACCAGGATCTCACCATTCTTCAAGGAAGTGATGTCAAAAGAGGGGGTTCAGCAGGGTGATACCATTTCACCAAAACTCTTCAGCACCACCCTCGAGAACGTCATGCAACAATTAGAATGGGAAGGAATGGGAGTGAAGATAGATGGTCCACAACTACACCACCTCCACTTGGTTGATGACATCGTTTTAATAACACTAAACATTAGTCAAGCAGCCCAAATGCTGGCTGACTTCGACCGAGAATGTGGAAAGATAGGTCTACAGCTGAGTCTCAACAAAAGTATGTTCATGACAAATGAACTAGTTCCAGAGGCCCCATTCACTCTCAATGGAACAGACATCTCTGAATGCAGCAGTTATATGTACTTAGGTCGAGAACTCAACATGATGAACAACCTAAAATCTGAGCTGCGCAGGGAGGAAGAGAGACAGCATGGAATGCCTTCAAGAGCATCGATGAAACAGCTAAAAGTACTAAGAAGCTCCGGCTCCGGGCATATCTCTTCGCCTCTACCATTCTCCCTGCAAAAACATACGCCTCCGAGACCTGGGCCCTATGAAAGCAGACTGAGAATGCTATGTGGGTCTCCCAAAGAGGAATCAAAAGAGCTATGCTTGGAATATCATGCCTCACTCAAATGAGAGAAGGAATCTGGACTTTTGACCTTCGTCAATAATCGAGAGTCAGGGACGCTGTCTCATTTGCCAAGGCATCGAAAATCAGATGGGCTGGACATGTAATGCGATTTGGAGACAATCGCTGGACTAGAGTCATTACTGACTGGATCCCACGGGACGTCAAAAGATCACATGGCCACCCACCTACAAGATGGTCAGACTTCTTCGTCAAGACCCTGAACAAATGGTTTGAGGCTCTTCGTATTCCTGGAGCAAGCAGATGCCATTGGGCTACACTGGCACATGATAGGGTCAAATGGAAATGTTACTGGCGCCCGCTCAAGCAAATGGATGAATACAGGATATCAATTGATCAAGTGATTTTTCAGTACTAATCCCACCATCGGTGCCTCCTTGCTTCTACCATGGTTCCCATGAGGGATCCCCCAGCTCCCCAAGACCCACCTTGACTAGACCCTTTTAAGTTTGGTTGTTGAAGTTTGTTTTCAGTGTTGACTCTGTGGTTTGGATATTTACCTAGACCTCTCCTTTATACCACTAATGTACTCGTGTCCCTTGACTCCTACTCCCCATTGCTTTCCATCTATCTCTTCTCCCCCCCCCGGATTTCTGTCCCTCTCTGTCTTCACTGTGCTCTGGAGCCAAGAGTAATCTATGCTTCCCCCATTTCAAATGTTGCGTTCCCTCAATCCAACTATTCTATAACATGGCCCTCATATTTGGTGGTTTTTTTTTCTAAAACTTCTGTCCATCTGAAGTTCACAATTTTTGTTGTTATTCTTTTAGCAAAAAAAAATGGTTTGATCAGCAGCTTGAAGTTTACCTATAAAGTCAGGGATGCACTGGCTGGGCCTGGCTCATTCCTGCATTCCTCCTTACCTTCTGTTCTTCCCAGCTCAGGTTTTTGGTTGCTCTCTCTCTCTCTCTCTCATACCTGAAAATCCTGAGCTGATTTCATAACCTTTCTGCTCTCTGTGGGATGAATTCAACATTAGTACCACCTTTCCCCAGTGAAGGGTGGGATAGGTTCATCTCAGAAGGCCACAGGGGGCCAGAGCGACAGTTCAGCGGGTAGGGCGTTTGCCTTGCACACGGCCAGCCTGTGCCGGTCTGGGTTTGATCTCCGGCATCCCATATGGTCCCCCAAGCACTGCCAGGAGTAATTCCTGAGTATAGAGCCAGGAGAAACCCCTGAGCATTTCCGGGTGTGACCCTAAAAAAAAAAAAGGCCACAGGGTTCCTGCTGTGGCCAGAACCCTGCTCTCATCCACTCAGGCCCTGGTGGGGCAGAGGGAGAAACCGGTGTCCCTCTTGGAGCACTGTCTTCATGTCTTTAAACTGGGCCAGCTGGCGGGCCTCGGCCAGGGCCAGCCAATGGTAGGCCTGGTGCTCACGGGAGAGGTGGATCTCCATGTCATAGTCCTTCACCTCTTCCAGACAGTAGACAACGATTTTAGGCTTCTCCCAGACCACGTATTTGAGCTCCTTTCTGAACCCCTCAATGATGCTTAGCTGGCCTGCTTCTAAGCCTGCTTCTTCCTTTGTCTCCTGGAGAGCTGTTTCCAAGTCATTTTCCCCAGCTTCTACATGGTCTTTGGGAGGAGTCCAGTGGTGAATACTGTTGGGCGCCTGCAGCAGCAGAAACTCAATGGTGCTGCTGTCTGACTTGGGAACCGGGCGCCTTCGGAAGATGATTAGGCCACAAGCTCTCAGAGCCATGGTCTATGTGAGAACTGCAAGCGAAGGGAAGCAGGAGGTGGGCCTTCTAAATCAGTAAATGCATTAGTAAATGCTGGATTTAGAGGTGACTAAAATCACCCGCACGGCAGAACCTGGCAAGACTCCCGTGTTGTATTTGATATGCCAAATCACTTGATCACTTGATCACTTGAATCCTGTTATTCATCAACTTGCTGAAGCAGGTGCCAGTAACAGTTCCATTGGACCCTATCGCATGCCAATGTAGCCCAATGGCATCTGGTTGATTCAGGAATATGAAGAGCCTCAAACCATTCCTTCAGGGTCTTGACGAAGAAGTCTGACCATCTTGTAGGTGGGCGGCCCCGTGATCTTTTGAAATCCCATGGAATCCAGTCGGTAACGGCTCTAGTCCAGCGGTTGTCTCCAAATCGCATTACATGTCCAGCCCATCTGATTTTCGATGTCTTGGCAAACGAGACAGCGTCCCTGATTCTGGAATAGCGACGGAGGTCAGAACTCCGATTCCTTCTCTCACTTGAGTGAGGCGTGATATTCCAAGCATAGCTCTTTCGATTCCTCTCTGGGAGACCTGAATAGCATTCTCATCCTGCTTTCGTAGGGTCCAGGTCTCTGAGGTGTATGCAGAGAGAACGGTGGAGTCAAAGAGATGTGCCCTGAGCCAGAGGTTCTTTGTTCTTTTGGCTATTTCTTCGATGTTTTTGAAGGCAGTCCATGCCGCTCTCTTCCTCCTGCGCAGCTCAGGTTTTAGGTCGTTCATCATGTTGATTTCTCGACCTAGGTACACATAACTGCTGCATTCAGAGATGTTTGTTCCATTGAGAGTGAATGGGGCCTCCAGAACTAGTTCATTTTTCATAAACATAGTTTTGTTTAGATTCAGCTGTAGACCTATCTTTCCACTTTCTCGGTCAAAGTCAGCCAGCATTTGTGCCGCTTTGCCAAATACTGGTAACAATTATAGACCTCATTCCCATCACCTGATATAATGGTTTGAGGCTCTTTATGTTCCTGGAGCAAGCAGATGCCCTTGGGCTCTACTAGCATGAGACAGGACGTATGGAGATATTACTGGTGCCTGCTTGAGCAAATCTGTGATGAACGGAAAGACAGTGATACAGTGATACAAGTTATTCTTTTAGTAATTTTATAATTTTAGTTAGCTCTTAAATTTAGTTCTGTTATCCGTTTTGAATTAGTTTGGTTATATGAGATGAATTTAAGGATTCATAGAGATTGTTGTTTTTATGCATATGATACCTACTTGGTCCAGCAACACTTCTTGGATGGACTTTTTATCTATTAAATTTTCTCTGCCACCCACACAGTAGAGCCTAGCAAGCTACCCGTGTCATATTTGATATGTCAAGAACCAGTAACAATTATAGACCTCATTCCCATGACCTAATAAATGGTTTGAGGCTCTTCACGTTCCTAGTGCGAACAGATGCCCCTGGGCTACACTAGCACGCAACAGGAAGTATGGAGATGTTACTGGTGCCCACTCAAGCAAATAAATGAACAATAAATGAAGACAAATGATACAAGGGAAGACAAATGATACAAGTGAAATTTTCTTTGCATTGTTGTTGAAATTTAATCAATGAATATACAGGTGGTATAAATCTTTCTACTGTTAGTTTTCAAATTCGCCTTGACTCCATCTTCTGTTGTTGCTCGAGACTTTCTGCAGTTCATCTTCAAGCTCAGGCCAGACAAAACAGGGGCCAGGAGAACTTGTCAAGGTTGGAATATACAAGTGTATAGGGGGTGGAGGGTAGGTAAGATAGAGAAAAGACCAGTTTGATAATAACAATCAGAAATAGTAATGCTAGACTAGAACTGAGTGTTGAAATTAGGTAAAGGGCTATACATGATAATTCTTCTGAGTCTGTATTGCAAACCACAATGTGGAGAGAGAGAGAGAGAGAGAGAGAGAGAGATAGCCTTCCATAAAGGTAGGTTGGGGAGGTGGGAGGAAACTGGGGTCATTGTTGTTAGGAAATATGTGCTGGTGGAGGGATGGGTGTTGGAAAACTGTATGACTAAAAGCAATAATGAACAGCTTTGTAATGGTTTATCTCACGGTAATTTGATTTTTAAAAAATTGCATTGACCCTGCGGTTCCTATAAGGATTCCCATGACATTCTTTAAAGAAATTGACCAAACACTTCTGAAATTCGTATGGAATAATAAGCCCCCATGGATAGCTAAAGCAATCCTTGGGAAGAAGAAAGATGGGAGGCATCACCTTTCCCAACCTCAAACTGTACTACAAAGCAGCAGTAATTAAAACAGCGTGGTACTGGAATAAAAACAGACTGGTGGACCTATGGAATAGAGTTGAGTATCCTGACACCCACCCTCAAAGACATGATCAGTTAATCTTTGATAAAGGTGCAAAGAGACCAGACTGGAGTAAGGAAAGCCTCTTCAACAAGTGGTGCTGGGAAAACTGGACAGCTACATGTAAAAAAAATGAATTTGGACCTGTGTATAACACCTTGCGCAAAAATCAGTTCAAAATAGATTAAAGATCTCAATGTCAGACCTGAATCCATAAAGTACGTTGAAGAAAATATAGGAAAAACCCTCCACGACATCAATGCTAAAGACATCTTCAAAGGTGAAACACCATTAACAAAGCAACTAGAAGAAAATATAAATATATGGGACTACATGAAACTGAAGAGCTTCTGCACCTCGAAAGAAACAGTGACCAAGATAGAAAGACAGTCCACAGAATGGGAAAGAATATTCACCCAATACCCATCTGATAAGGGGTTAATATCCAGGATATATCAGGCACTGGTACAGCTATATAAGAAAAAAACAGCCAACCCCATTAGAAAATGGGGAGAGGAGATGAACAGAAACTTTGACAAGGAAGAAATTTGAATGGCCAAAAGGCATATGAAAAAATGCTCATCATCACTAATCATCAGAGAGATGCAAATCAAAACAACAATGAGATATCACCTCACACCACAGAGAATGGCCCATATCCAAAAGGGTAAAAACAACAAGTGCTGGCGTGGATGTGGGGAAAAGGGGACTCTCATACACTGTTGGTGGGAATGTCGACTTGTACAACCTTTCTGGAAAGCAATATGGACATTCCTCCAAAGACTAGAAATTGAGCTCCCCTTTGACCCAGCCATACCGCCTCCTGGGAATATACCCTGGAAAGCCAAAACGCACAGCGGAAACACAATCCGCACTTTTATTTTCATAGCAGCACTGTTCACAATAGCCAAAACCTGGAAACAACCAGTATGCCCGAGAACTGAGGACTGGATAAAGAAACTGTGGTACATCTACACAATGGAATACTATGCAGCTGTCAGAAAAAATGAAGTTATGAAATTTTGCTATAAATGGATGGATATGGAAAGAATCATGTTGAGTGAAATTAGTCAGAAGGAAAGAGAGAGACATAGAATGACTGCATTTATTTGCATGACATAAATATACTAGGTGATCTTACCAAAAGTGGAAATTACCATAGCGTGTGGGAGTCAGAGGTTGGTTTAGATAGAGAAAGGAACATGAGTGAACAAATGTCTAAAGTTCTGATACTAACATAGAACTGAGCATTAAATACAGACCAAAAAATGCAAGTGATGGCTTCTAAGTGTACGTAGTGCAACCCACAATGTGTGGGAGAAGGAGGAGAGAGAGAGGGAGAGGAGAGGAGATAAAAGAACCTGCCATTTAGGCGGGATGTGGGAGGGGAGGGAATTGGGGACATGGGTGGTGGCTGAGGGGGCACTGGTGGAGGGCGGGTGCTGGAACACTATGTGACCGAAACCCCCAAGCGTGAACAACGTTGTAATTGTATATCTCACGGTGGTATAATAAAATGTTAAATACAAAAAAAAAAATAGGTCAGTAGGCAAAAAAAAAATTGCATTGACCGGCAAGGCTCATGTTAATTTTGGGACTCTGTGCTTTTTAAATAGAAGTTTGTCTAATATTTTTTGTATCATCACTCACTGTACTCTTTCTAACACAGTACCTAATGATTCCTTTTCATGTTTATTGACTCATTGGCTAATGGGAACTGATGGAATGGGTAGGATTCAACTCATTGAACCTTAGATTCTCAGAGTTAGAAGATTTCTTACAGGACATTAAAATGAACATTAAGCTGAGTTGCCTCATTAAAAATATGGTAAACCTGAAGCGCCAAGAGATAGAGTCATTAGTTTTAGGTCACGTAGTGAGTTAGAGACACTTGGGACCAGAGTCTGAATCTTTGTCCACCTACTACTAAATGAAGCCCTGAGACTACCTGGGCTAGTAGGTCTATGAAGCTTTATCTGTGTACCAGAGAGAAGCCTTCATTATGCCTTTGCCAATAGGGTCAAGTCATAATTAGTCAGGGCATAGAAATACAAAGAAGAATGGGCCGTGGTGCATGTGAATGAACATTTAAAATTTATCACTGTGAAATATTCATGGTTTATTGGGAGTTAGCTTTGCACATTCCGATGAGCAGCTGAAGACAGTTTCCTGAAATGTGTGTGGTCTAGAAAACATGACTGATTTGAATAGCAGACTTAGGGCATGTCAGCACCTGAGTGAATCTGATCAAAGGCTCTTTCTAGAGACACAGACAGCAATACCAAGGATGAAATTCTTACAAAGTAAACAGCCTCCATATTACAGGTGCTGCCGTCTGCACACCTGTATTGGAAGACTTGCTGAATACAGACATTCTAGCTTTTTAATGGATGACTGTGAAATTGACAGATTAAGGAGGAAGAAATTGCATCCCTGAAAGCTTGTGGTAAATCATTCTCCCGGGAATGACTCAGCTCCATTTTTTTTCTTTCAAGGCACATAATTTCAATTTCTTTTCTAATGGACACATTGATGTTTTGTGCTTATTTCTAACCTCATGGTCTAATGAGAATTTTCTTTAAAAGAAATAGAGGTGCTATAAGGTATAATTAAAAAAGTTGCTTTTATGTGAAGCAAGTTTATCAATCTTTGATTCCTTTATCTGTCACTGTTGAAGAAAAGCAAGTGTGAATTATGCTGAAAGCATTAAATCATACTATGGTTTTTTAGTGAAACAAACACTTAAGAAAGTAAGTTTCATAAAAAGTTTTATGAAACTTAAATACTTTTTAAAATTTGTATTGAAACCTTAAGTAAAAATGTTATGTTAATAATATAGTGAATATAAAATAATCTAAAGACTAAAAATCACTAGTAACATAATGCACCTCTCTATGTGCTACATTCTCATGCTTTGTTTTCTATGTATTCATAGGTAGTCCTTTATCTAAGTTTTGTCTTTATCATTATCTTGCTTTTAAGTTGCATCACACAAATATTCTATATAATATACAACATATATATCACTAAACAATGTATTATTTAGTTCTACATATATTGAACTTTATAATATTGTCATTTGAAGCTTGCTTTTTTTTAATTCATAATCGTGCTTTGCTTTTCTTGTGTTTTGAAGGGCCTTCCAAGCAGTGCTTAGGGAGTCTTGGGGCAAATTCTTGGCCAACCAGGCTGAGCAAATAATACTAGTGCATAAGGATCATGCAGTGCTTATTGTGCCCTGAATTACCAGGGACCACCTGAGCCGTTTTGTGGTACTTGGGAACCTCCCTTGAGCCTTGTGGTGCTTGGTGGACTGTTGGGGAGCTGCTGGGGTCCCTGACAGTATCAGGACAGAAGTTCTCTTCTACCTCCGAGGCACAGGGGGAACGGATGAAAAGTCATGAATCTGGTGCAGTTCCAAAAAGGCTTTTAATAGTATAAAAGCTCTACCACCGCAATCCAATATAATGAAAGAACTCTAGCTCTGGTCAAAACTTAGACCATACACGAGAGCCCAAGTCTCCCACCAAAGAGAGAGGATCTCACCCGAGAGGAGTCCTACCCCAAAGAAGGGGCGAGTGCCTCAAGTCAGTCCCCTTATATACACCAAAGTAATCCAAACTGTTGACAGGGAGGGTGCTGTCAACAAAATACCCCAAACATCTTCTAGGCAGTAGAAGAGTGTAGAAGGATGGTGCTACACCCTATTATAGGTATAAACAAAGGAGTATGCCAAGGACTAATCTCTTCTTCTGAGATTATCTCTTATATAAAACACTGGAGAGAGAGAGGGAAGCTATGGTATAAAGTAATACATCTTAATTTCATGAGATTCAGGTAATCTAGATGGTACCCACAAGCTCCTTCTTATTTATTATCTGCACCAGGGTGATTCTGAGTATTGTGTTCTCTGTATACTGAAAGGGTCACGCCGCCTGCTTTAGGGCAAACTAGTATGATACTTCCTATAATCTTCAACAATAGTCTCAACATAGCCAGGGTGGCAGTCTCCTGGTAAATTCTAACTGTCCCATGCTGGGTGCAGTGGGTATAAAGAGGAATTGTGTCCAATCTAGATAACATAAAAGTCTTAGTAGATGTATAATAAGTCAGAAGTTATTCAGAGTCAAGGTGACTTCTGTAACTGCCACACATTCCATCAGTGTTTACATAGAAAAGAGATCTCATTAGAATGAACCTTGGCTTAAGAACATGTAGATAGATTAAGCTGTGAGCAAAGCTCCCAAGTTAGCTAAGCCTGTCATCCAACATTGGACCTTGTGGTACTGTGAATTTTAACCAGGTTTAGGTACATGCTAAGCATGCACCTTAACCCCGTCCTGTCCTCCAGACCCTTTCATTTTTTTCATCAATTTTTAATGCCAGGCTTGTTTCTTTAAAAAATATTTATTTATTTATTTACTTTTTTTTGGGGGGTCACACCCAGCAATGCTCAGAGGTTGCTCTTGTCTCTGCACTCAGGAATTATTCCTGGAAGTGCTTGGGGGACCATGTGGGGTGTCAGGGATCAAAGTCAAGTTGTCCATGTGTAAGGCAAATACACATGGAACTTACTAGAATCTTTTTAAGTTTGGTTGTTAAAGTTTGTACTCAAGTACAAACTTGAAATTGTACTCAAGTTATACTCAAGTTGTTCTCAAGTTGTATTCAAGTTGTACTCAAATACAAACTTGAAATTGTACTCAACTTATACTGTAATACATTATTTGTATGGCTTCAGATTCATATCTTAAAATAGTGACCACACCTGGCAATACCGGGGCCTATGGCCGCTCCTAGTTGAGCTGGGTTTGATACAGGCTGGTGATGCTTTGGGAGTCACCAGGACTATATCCAGCAGTACTCAGGGAAAATGTCCTGTTAGAAAGCTAGTTCAAAGTCTTGCATATGCTAGTTATGTGTTTCACCACTCAAACCATCTTATGTGGCCCTGACTTGTGTTTTAAAATTATTCTAACATGTATCTCCACAATATTGTTACTGTACATTTTTATCAGCTAAAAGAGTAATTTTTCTTCTATATAAGTATTTGATCTTCCCTATCTTTTTCTTTGATTCTAACTAATGCCTCTTTTCTATTTGTTCTTGGCCAGATGCATTTCTTTGTAAGCATCTTGCCTCTTCTTTCAAATTAAGGGTCAGATGCCAAGAAGTGGTATTGCTAGACAATATAGGAATTCTTTTCCTTTTTTTAAAAAAGTGATTTCCATAGAGAATGACCCTATACACCTATGCACATAGCTGCACTTAGGCAAAATAGGCAAGCAACTCAAGTACCCAGCCACATATGAATGATCAAGATGTTGTGGCATATATACACAATGGAAAACTCTGCTCTTAAGAAAGAACAAAATCATTCAATTTGTAGCAATGTGGATGGAATTAGAGGACATCATGCTGAGTGAAGTCGGTCAGGAGGAAAGGGTCAGAGACAAAGTGATCTGTCTCATATGTGGGATTTAATGGTACACTGTGAGGTTACAACAAAGAAAAAACAGGCTACATAACAACATAAGGGAACTAATTCACCTATTGGATTGGGGGGTGCAGAGATGAAGAGGTATTGGGGTTCTTGGGGAAGAGATAATGGTACAGCGGTGATTGGTGTGGTGTTGGAATTATGCTCATGAGAAAATATTATTTTTTAAAACATTCTTAACCAAAGTTGAAAGACAAAATTGGGGAAAAGTCTTGCCTCCTTTTATATTGGTTTTAGTTTTTGTTTGGCATTTTGGTTTTGTATTTCCTTCAGTAAATTTTTTAATTAATTTTATTTAAACACCGTGATTTACAAAGTTGTTCGTAGTACAGTTGTTTTAAGCATTCAGCATTTCATCACCAGTAATTACAAAGTGATGAAATTCAACACCCCTTCATGATTTAAAAAAAAACTCTATAAATTGTTAAGGAAGGAACTTATTTCAACTTAGCAAAGGCTGTATATATCAACTCTACAGCTAACATTGTATACAGCAGCGAACGTTGGAAAGCTTTTTCTCTAAATCTAATAACAAGGCTAAGGTGTCTACTCTCACGACTCCTATACTCCCCTCTAGAGCAGTTGGACAAAGAGAAACCAAGTTCATCAAATGAACTGTGGTAGAGCATCTCCTTGCATGGACAAAGCCGGAGTCCATTCCCAGCAGTGTGTGTGTGTGTGTGTGTGTGTGTGTGTGTGTGTGTGTGTGTGTGTGTGTGCGTCCCTCACCTTCACTGGGCTGCACCTGGTGGCCCCATTGAAAAATAACTTGGATAAATGGCTGGGCCTCTGGCCGAGTCCAACACAACTCCTAGGGTTAGCAGACACATGGGTGGTGGCTGCCAGGCAGACTTGGAGCCGGGATTGGTGCTCCTCCTCACATTCTTCCACCTCCATGTCCATGGGTGTGACTATGGGCCTGCAGCCACCACAACCAGCAAAGCCAGAAGAGACAGACCAGGTGCACATGCTGATGGACACGCATGCTGCCTGAGCCCACGTAGCTGAGCACCTGTGGTGCCCGAGCACATGTGTTGCCCGCGATCTCCCCTCTTGAGATATGTACTCTCTCTCTCTTACTTTCTTCCTTCTTTTCTTTCCTAAAACCTCCTTAATAAACCTGTTTTACTTAAAGAGAGAGAGAGAGAAAAAGAGAGAGAGAGAGAGAGAGAAAACCAGACCGTCGGCTGCTCGAGACAGGCTTAGATAATAATGAAGGTTAGGAGGACCAGGTCCTTCCCAGGACCTTCCACATTTATACACTGTAATGTTCATTGTAGTTGCAACAAACTGGGGAGGTTGATGGGGAATGGGGAATTATAATGTCACACTAGAACTCACTATTGAATATACATATAGACTTACATCATAAACCGTAAATATCTATAGGGCAAGACACAAAGTGTAAGAGAAGAGAGAGAAATACAGAAACAGAGACAGAGAAAGAAAGAGAGACAGAGAGACTAAGAAATAGAGAAAGAAAAGGTACCTGCTATCAGACAGGCTTGGGTTGTGTGGGAGGGAGTGTGGGGGACATTGGTGGTGGGAAATGGACACTGGTGAAGGAATGGGTGCTGGAACACTGTATGACAAAGACCCAATTATGAACTTCCTTGTAATTGTATATCTCATGGTGGTATAATCTTGATCACTTGATCACTTGAATCCCGTTACTCATCGATTTGCTCGAGCGGGCGCCAGTAACATTTCCATTGGACCCTATCACGTGCCAATGTAGCCCAATGGCATCTGGTTGATTCAGGAGGTGGTATAATAAAAATTTTAAAAATAACTTGGTTTTTTATTTTTAAAAAAGACACTTCCTGTGTGGTAGGAAAATTTCCTTTTCTTATTCATATACCCCACCCAAATATATTTTACATATAGAGAGAAAATATTCATAAAATATTCATAAAATGAAATTTACTGTCTTAAAGTAATTTTTGGTTCTTGATATAGAACCAAGGACCTCTCACATGTAAAACAAGTTTTTTTTTAAATCACTGATGCATATTCTATTCCCTGAGCTGTTTTTTATATTTATTTTATTTTATTATTTTTTTCTTTTTTTGGGTCATGCCCAGCGATGCTCAGGGGTTACTCCTGGCTCTGTACTCAGGAATTACTCCTGGCGGTGCTCGGGGGACCATATGGGATGCCGGGGATTGAACCCAGACCGGCATGGGCCAGCCGCGTGCAAGGCAAATGCCCTACCTGCTGGACTATCGCTCTGGCCCCTCCTGAGCTGTTTTTAAATATACAATTTAAATGAATCACATGTCTCTCTTATCTATGAAACGTTAACCTTTCTTTGTTCTGGAATTCTTCTTTCTGATTTTTGCTCCAACTTCAGATTTCACCTCTTTGACATGGTTCTGAGGTGTTTTCACTAATTCTCCCAGAATTGCTGAGCTTGTCCTGCCATGTTATATATCCATAGTATCTTGTATCTCCTGTAGCCATCACTTTCCACGTTATATTGTAATTGCTTGTTTTAGGCTATTGAGCCCAAGTTGGCCAACTATGATTCATAAATCAAAGGTATCTCCACCTATTTTTATAAAAAATCTTATTGGCTAAATAGTCATATGTATGACTCCTTTCACATGCTAGAGTTTAATAGTTCAGATAGAGGCTATATGTTCTACAGAACCAAAAAATATTTACTGCTGGTTTTTAGAGTTTGCTGATTACTGATCAAAGGAACATACAATGTTTTCAATTTATTCGCTGCTAAATCTGTAATATGTAGCATGTTGTTTGTACAAAGTAGATGATCCGGGAGCTGGGTGAAAAGAAAAACAAAGTAGATGGTCCACATATTTTATTTTGAATCACTTGTCTTCCTATTGATCATCCATTTGCTCAAGCGGGCGCCAGTAACATCTCCATTCTTTGGGAATGAGGTTCATTCTTGTTACTGTTTTTGGCATATCCAATAATACACCATGTGAAGCTTGCCAGGCTCTGACGTGGTTCTGGGTTCATTCCAGGGAGCCCAGTCTTTTTCTATTAAGACCATCAGCCAACTAGGGCCCACAGAGCAGAACCCTGGGTATTTTATTTTAAAGGAATTAAATATAAATACAGGGAAAGAGGTCAAGAAAAAATTAAGATCATTATCCAATATCTTCCATGTGATGGGCACTGTTATGGGTGCTTTACATGTATGCACATCTAACCCTTGTAACTGTCTTATGAAGTAAGGACTATTATACTCAATTTACAGTTGAGATACTGAAATTAAGGTTGAATGAATGATTTCCATAACTATTGCAAGGCAAGTAAAAATGGCTAACCAAGAGTCTGGATGCAGATTTTTTCTTTCAGTATGGTCTGATATAGGAGAAAGACTGGGTTCCCTGGAATGAACCCAGAGCCACGGCAGAGCCGTGGTATATTCAATATGCCAAAAACAGTAACAATAATGGACTTCATTCCTAACAAATGGAGATGTTACTGGCACCCGCTTGAGCAAATCGATGATCAACGGGAAGACAAGTGATACAAGTGACTAGTGAAGTGAATAGCTTTTATCATGTTGTACATTACTGTTATTTAAAGAACTTCTTCATATTCCTAAACAAAATCTTTCAGTAATAACTATGACCTTACTTCATCCAACTCTAAAACCTTGTAATATATTTCCTGTACTATAAATGTGCCTATCACTATCACTATCTTCATTATCTTCCCGTTAATCATCTATTTGCTAGAGCGGGCACCAGTAATATCTCCATATGTCCTGTCTCAAGCTAGTAGAACCCAAAGGCATCCGCTTGCTCCAGGAACATAAAGAGCCTCAAACCATTATATTAGGTCACGGAATGACCTAATATAAATGTTACTGGTATTTGGCATATCAAATACTACACGAGCAGCTTGCCAGGCTTGCTGTGCGGGTGGCATACTGTTGTAGTCACCTCTATAAAGCATTTATTATTTTTTTATTTTTTTTTTTTTTGCTTTTTGGGTCACACCCGGCAATGCTCAGGGGTTTCTCCTGGCTCTGCACTCAGGAATTACTCCTGGCGGTGCTCGGGGGACCATATGGGATGCCGGGATCGAACCCTGGCGCCGGCACAGGCCGGCCGTGCAAGGCAAACGCCCTACCCGCTGGGCTATCGCCCCGCCCCTATAAAGCATTTATTGATGAACCGCGCGGCTGCTAGTGGCCGCGCAAGCCAGGCTGTGATAGTCTGGTCTGCTGGGTGGAGTTGTGACGAGGGGGGAAGTCTGGATGTGTCCAAATTTAATTATTAATTAAATGCTTAGTTGAGCCCCAGGGAGAAAGCCCAGGAACATCCACAAAGGGGGCAAAAGGCGCCCAGACCCCCAGACCTTCCGCAGGACCTCTTCCTCCCTTCCAGCTTCAGCAACGGTCTCCCCACCCTCTAATCAAGTATGTGAACTCTGCACAGCCCGTGGAACCACCCCACATATCCCAAATTTCAAAACCGTGCAGATGTGTTAGAATCTGCCTGAATTACTTAGTATTTATCTTACATGAGGTAGCAGTGATCATATGTCCCTACATTCCTTGCCACCTACACCAAAATCTGCAACAACCCAGACACCTACTAACTGTACTACCTAGCCACCCAAGAAAACACAATTGCAACCTACAATAGTTATAATGATAAAGCATGCAGGATTCCATCAAGCTCAGTGAGAGAAGTGAAATCACTAGCGCAGATGAGCCAAGCAATAATGATAAGCTATATAACCTCTCTGATAAGGAATTTTGGAAGGAATTGTTAAGGATGCATAAGGAACTCAAAGAAGCAATGGAACACAAAATCAATAAAATACAAGAGGACATGAGAGCAGAAATGAGAAAAATGCATACCAAAATACAGCAGAAGTGACAGATATTAAAAATGTGGTAAGTCAAATGAAAAACACACTGGAAGGTCTCCATAGCAGAGTAACAACTGCTGAAGAAAAGAATTAGTGATCTCTAATGTGCCTATTCCATGATATTCAATATAGGTGAAAGCAACTAATAACTTGACTTCTTTTACTTAGTGTAATGTTTTGAAAGGTTTATCTATACTGTAATATATATCAGGACTTCTAAGGAAGATAATTTTGTCTGTTGCTTATGTATACCACATCTCATTTATCCATTCATCTGTTGATGAAGATTTGGATCATTTCCCTTTAAGCTATTGTAAATAGAGGCCAGAGAGATAGTACAGGCTCCAGTGTTGTGTGTGGGCAACCCTGGGTTTGAGCCCCAGCACCACTTGACCCCAAAAGTATCATCACACGGCCCAGGTAATCCCTGGCACAGCAAAATATCCAGAGGCCCTTGCACTAGATCTCTGACCTGGTCAGCCTGGAATAGCTGGAAGTGGTTTCTGAACTCTGGAGCAGCACTTGGGAACTTCTGAAAAATAGAAACAAACAAAGACTATTGGAAAAATGCTGCTACATATCTGCATATAACCTTTTGAGGTCCTGTTTTCTAGTCCTTTGTTTTATGTGCCTTGGAAAAACTTCAAAATGTTTTCAACAGAGTCTCTACCATTTCATGTTCCCACCAGCAGTACACAAGGGTTCCTTCCAGTTTTTCCGCATCCTTGTTCAAAAGAAGTATAATTGATGTCTTATGAAAAGAGAGAAAAATAGAACTTTAAAATACTTATAACAAAAGCCAGAAGAGTAAAGAACAAAAAAGGGGTAAGAATAATAATAGCAAAAATTCTAAATATGGTAGATAATAATACAACTATATCAATAATAAGTTTAAATATGAATTATCTGAACAGAGATTCTTAAGAGTGAATAAAATAGGATAACTATATGCTGTCTACAAGAAATCCAGTTACAATGTAAAGACAAAAAAGAGATTTGAATTTAAAGGATATGCAAATACTTGCCATGATATTACTAATAAAAAGATAACTGGATGGTGCTGGAGAAATAGTAGAGCAGATGAGCTGTTTGCCTTGCATGCAGCCAAATGGGTTTAGTCTCTGGCATGACATGTTGGCCCTGGAGCCCCACAAAGAGTGATTCCCTAAGCCCAGAGCTACAACCAGGAGTAAGTCCTGAGTGCACACATATGTGGCTCCAATGCAAAAACTAACAAAACAAGGAAAGCTGGAATAGCTGTGTTTCAAACAAAGCAGACTTCAGATTAAGGTGATAAATATATCACTGTCTTCCCGTTCATCATCGATTTGCTTGAGCGGGCGCCAGTAACATCTCCATATGTCCTGTCTCATGCTAGCAGAGCCCAAGGACATCTGCTTGTTCCAGGAACATAAAGAGCCTCAAACCATTACATCAGGTGATGGGAATGAGGCCTATAATTGTTGCTGGTATTTTGCATATCAAATACGACAGACACTGGAGGCTTGCCAGGCTCTGCCGTGCGGGTGGCATACTCTTGTAGTTACCTCTAAATCCAGCATTTATTGATGAACCACACAGCTACAAGCGGCTGCGCGAGCCAGGCTGTAATAGGCTCTTCTGCTGGGTGGAGTTCTGACGAGAGGGAAGTCCGGATGTGGAAAATGGCGGCCCTCATGGAGTGGGGGGTCGTCTGGCTTGTTGCGAGGCTCTGCTGGGGTGGAAGGCCAGGGCTAGAACCCGTCATCCCTGCCGGGTGCCTTGAGAGCGACTGGGCACAGGGAGAGCCGGTAGCAGCTCTACCCCATGTCTGTGAGTCTTTGGATCAGCATATCCGGGCCAGACTTGAAAAGACAAGTGGATAAATATGTACCTGTTAAAAGACAATCAAAATATGTGATGGAAATCTAATAGAACTGGAAGGAGAAATAGACATGGCTAATGTTACAGGTACTTCAACATCCCTTTATCTCTCATTGCCTGGTTCTGTAGACAGAAACTCAGGATATAGTAAAACTAAACAGCATAATTGATCAACTGGATCTAATCTTCTTTTATAGAACATTTAATCTCACAGCAGCAGAACATAATCCTTTATAAGCTTGCTGAGAACATTCATGGAGAAATACCATAATGACAGTCACAATCATGGGCAATGTAACATACTTTGGAAAATTCACAAAGTCAAATCACAATGGAATTACTGTAAATAATAATGGAATTACTGTAAATTACTGTAAATTCCAATTTACTGGAAGTAAATTGGCAGATGTGGTTTAAAATTGTAAATTTAAAATAAAAATGTAAAAATTTTGGAGATTAAATAGCATTCTTCTACATGACATATGGGTAATGAAGTCACAAGAATAATATTTTGAATCAGACAAAATATGAATATCAAAAATGTGGGATGCAATAGAAAACTGCTTACAGGGACACATGATGGTGAAAGCTTGTATTACAAAAGAAAAAGAACCCAAAACCAATTATCTTATCTTTTACTTATGAAATGCAGAAAAAGAAGAGCAAATGAAATCCCATGTAAGCTGAAATAATAAAATTTAGAGCAGGAATAAATAAAAATCAGGAAGTCAGTGGAGAAAATCAATGAAACTAAAAGTTATTTTTAAAGCGAATATTAAAATTGATAAATGTTCAAAATAATAAAAAATAAAGAAGACACAAACATGAAAGAGAGGTTATCATTACTGATCTCATGAACATTAAAAAGGATAATTAAAGTATCACTGTATCACTGTCTTCCCGTTCATCTTCGATTTGCTCTAGCGGGCACCAGTAACATCTCCATATGACCTGTCTCATGCAAGTAGAGCCCAAGGGCACCTGCTTGCTCCAGGAACATAAAGAGCCTCAAACCATTCCATCAGGTCATGGGAATGAGGTCTATAATTGTTACTGGTATCTGGCATATCAAATACGACACGGGTAGTTTGCCAGGTTCTGCCGTGCGGGTAGCATACTCTTGTAGTCATCTCAAAATCTAGCATTTATTGATGAACTGTGCGGCCGCTTGCAGCTACGCGAGCCGGGCTGTGATAGGCTGGTCTGCTGGGTGGAGTTCTGATGAGGGGGAAGTCGGATGTGGAAAATGGAGGTCCTCATGGAGTGGGGGGGTCGTCTGGCTTGTTGTGAGGCTCTGCTGGGGTGGCGGGCCAGGGCTAGAACCTGCCATCCCCTCCCAGGGGCATCTGGTGGCATTTTCCATAATTAAAGTAAATAATGAAAAATCTATCTATGCCCACTAATTTGATTAGTGAAAGTGGATCAATTCTTTGAAAGATTAATTTGGCAAAAAGTAACACAAGGAGAAATAGTATTGAACAGACTTATAAATATTAAACATAAGTTCATTTACATTTAGCTACATATTTTTTGTTTTTGGTTTTATTAATTCTGTTCTTTGCTTCTGTGTTTCTTTTTTCCCTGCATATAGTACTTCTGTTGTAACTGTATGTGCAAATGTATATACCAGAAACAATTATATTAACTTTTGTGTCAGGAAAGAACACCAGCTTTTTATTTTTATTTATTTACACTTTTTTGTTTCTTACAAAACTAGCGTGAAGTAGAGGAGACACTTGTGAAGGTTTGGAGAAATATTTAACTGGCATTAGTATAGTCACACCCAGCAATATTGAGAGTTTATCCCTGCCTCTGCACTCAGGAATTACTCCTGGTGGTGCTTGAGGGAACCATATGGGATGCTGGAGATTGAACCTGAGTCAGCCGTGTGCAAGGCAAATGCCTTTCCAGCTGTAATATCACTCTGGCTACCAACTGGAGTCATTTACAAGATGGTAAGCAAGTAATAACTTATAGGTGTCCAAAATAGGCAAGATCTTACAGGCAAGAATAGAGCAAAGTAACTTATTAAAGGTTTATTTAAAAAGTATTATTTAGGGGCCGGAGCGATAGCCCAGCGGGTAGGGCGTTTGCCTTGCACACGGCCAGCCTGTGCCAGCCCAGGTTCGATTCACCAGCATCCCATATGGTCCCCCAAGCACCGCTAGGAGTGATTCCTGAGTGCAGAGCCAGGAGTAACCCCTGATCATCGCCGGGTGTGACCCTAAAAGAAAAAGAAAAGTATTATTTAAAAATGCACTGTTGCAGGACACCTAAAAGCCTAAAAGCCTCTGCATCTGCCCTGGATTGCCTCCTACAGGTCACTTCGTAGATAGGGGGGTAGTTTAAATGTGGCAGTTTATCTGACCATGTATTCTGTACTGGCTGGTATAAATATTCTCTCATGCTACCACAATCATTGTGGGACTAACTAGATCTTACCAGCATATTTGCCTGGCCACGTTGGATCTCTTAAGTAATTAGACCAGAGAGAAATGCTGTTTGCCTCCAAGCAAGCAAGCATGGCTCCCCTGATAACTCAAAGGCAAATAAAATGCAAAACTACCATGAAGTAGGGGAGGCTCTTGTGAAGGCTTGGAGAAATATTTAACTGACATTAGTATTAGTCTTTGGTAAAGAGACATGCCATCTCAGAAACCCCCTTCTCTACCCTATAAAGGCATTTCCAGGCAGATCTTGGCTCAAGACATTAGGTGAGGTGCTGGGAGAAATTACCTGAGGGCATTTGACCCTTCCTGCCAGGGGAAGTTACATTTAGCTTACAGCTCCTCCCAGCTCTGCTAGGAGGCTTTGAATTAGCTCTGGGTCCTTGTAAACAGCCCAATGGTCTCCTGAAGTTGCTACATTTCTATAGAGTTATGTTCCTGTTTTCATCTCTAGATAGCCCAGCCCAGAATGGGCCGGGCTGGAGAGTTTGGGTGGATTTCTAGCTAGTAAAATAAGCTGCGAGAAGAAAGAAGTCTCTCTTTTCCCCTTTTTGCCATTTCGGCTTCCCTTGGCATTTTGCTTCTCTGTCCTCTCCACTCTCTGTTGGGCCTCAACACGTGGTGGCAGCCATCTTGGCCTACACATGGCTGGGACCTAGCTGGGAACCCAGAGTCCAGAGGTTTTCTCTGCTGTTGGATTGTATATTGGAACCTGTGTTAGTAAAGCCCTTTTATTTTTTAATTTTTTATTAAACATTTTATTATACCACTGTGAGATATACAATTACAACGTTGTTCATCTTTGGAGGTTTCTGTCACATAGTGTTCCAGCACCCGCCCTCCACCAGTGCCCATTTCCCACCACCAATGTCCCCAATTCCCTCCCTCTCCCATAGCCTGCCTAAATGGCAGGTTGTTTATCTCTTAGTAAAGCCCTTTTAAAACAGCATCAGATTCCTGAGTTTTCATCCATTCCCCATCGGCTTCGGAGGTAGAAGGGAACTCACTTCCCAGCACTGTTGGGGACACCGGTGGCGTCCCTGACAATGCACTAAGCATCTGGAACATAAATTTAGTACCCCATTCTCCCAGTTATAGAAAGATAATCTCAAATATCCTAGTGTGTTCAGAATCAGCTACCCTCATAGATATGGCATTTTTATAATCAGTATAATTGTATCAATTTATAATCTGTATAATTGTCAAGGGCACTAGTGGTGATGACCTGATGTCATCACTGTATCACTGTATCACTGTCTTCCCGTTCATCATCGATTTGCTCGAGCGGGCCCCAGGAACATCTCCATATGTCCTGTCTCTTGCTAGTAGAGCCCAAGGCATCTGCTTGCTCCAGGAACATAAAGAGTCTCAATCCATTCCGGAATGAGGTCTATAATTGTTACTGGTATTTGGCATATATATCAAATACAACACGGGTAGCTTGCCAGGCTCTGCCGTGCAGGTAGCATACTCTTGTAGGCATCTCTAAGTCCAGCATTTATTGATGAACTGCGCGGCCGCTTGCGGCACCTAGCCGGACGCTGATAGGCTGGTCTGCTGGGTGGAGGTCTGACGAGAGAGAAGTCCGGATGTGGAAAATGGAGGCCCTCATGGAGTGGGGGGGTCGTCTGGCTTGTTGCGAGGCTCTGCTGGGGTGGTGGGCCAGGGCTAGAACCCACCATCCCCTCCCGGGCGCCTCATGAGCAGCTGGTCACAGGGAGAGCCAGATGACCTGATGTCATCTGTGTCATAAATAGGTGAGGCTCTACTTTCTTTAAAAGGGCAAGTCAGATACAGACAGACGTTGCCTCCCTGTATTTCAGATTAATATTTCATATTCATTGATTTATATTATAAAAGCAGGTACATCCTTTGAGCCCACTTATATTTATGTTAGTAAGGTGTTATCATATAAGATCTTAGTCCGATGACAAATGCAAGCTTGAAGCTAGCTACTGGGCTCTATTGACCTAATTGATCACATCCCTCAGTCTTGCTGGAGATGGATTTTCTTGATACCCAGAGGTATCCAGCAGAATAGATTAGCAATAATCTGTTGTAATTCTTCCTTTCTTTTTAGCTATTAAACTGGTCTAACAGGGCTGTTGTCTTGAGATACTGAATCTTGTAGTAGCCTGTTGTCTTCACATCCTTAATCAAGACTGCCTTTTATTCACTTTCCTAAAATTCACTTAAAATTTTTTTTTCTATATAGCATAAAGGGGCACCAGAAGCCTGGTTGTAGCACAATGAACCCACTCTTACAGCTCAAATGACTTCCCTGATTGAGAAACCCCCTTGGATTTATGAGAATTCATAGTGCAATCATGTCAAATGCAGCACCAATTATACATTCAACAGTAGGAGCAACAGTGGCCATCAACAGGGGTCTGAAAAGCTTTGCCTGTGTCCTTAAAATTATTTCTTTTACATCTGGCTACTTGATTGCACAGCCCTCACCTCTCATGTAAACTTGTTACAGTCAATAAAAACCACCACAAAAATTTGTATCCTCTCTCTGCCTTTATTTTTCATTACAGCCTAACATCTTCTTTTCCATCTAAAAGAAAATAACTATTTCCCTCACTCATGGGCTTCCCTGGGCTATTAAATTGGATACATGGATGCAGGATGATAATTTGAAGACGTTGAAGGAGTAAGTTTTTCTAAATTGGACACTTATAAACTTGCTTAATTCTTATATAAATCCATGGATGGAATCTGTGGAAGATAATAGTACTATAGTGACCCCATCAGCTGCTTTTTCGTTGTTTTGGGTCACACCTGGTGGTGGTCAGGGATCCATATGTACTGCTAGGGGTCAAACCTGATTTGGCTGTGTGCAAGGCAAGTGCCTTACCTGCTGTACTAGCTCTCTGGCCCCACAGCTGCCTCCTTGGACCTCACATAACCTGGTGTTTCTTTGAGTTTCTTAAGAAGTCACTCTTCTTTGGGAACTCCTGTTGACAGCTCTATACACAGCCAGACCCTTTTGAAGAGGCTTAATATTACTGTAATTGATTTTGTCTCAGACACCAGAGAACCCAACAGAGTTAGGGATGACTTTTATTTATTAACTGGGACATCTTTTGATTCCAAATCATAATAGACTTTTGTGTGGTATTCAGAATGCTAACACAGTTAGTAGAAAACTCCACATTCGAGAACAGCTGGTATTTCTCACATGTTAGGTAACAAGGTTGCCTAACAGGAGAACTTAAGAGCCTTTAAATGGCTCTTGGACAAGTGACTCTCTCGACGAGAGGAGGTCGAGATGGGCATGAGACGAGGAATCTGTTTAACCCAGCAATCAGAGTTGGCCACAAACAATGATCTTGTCTCTGCATTCTCAAGGCCATGACGAGGCTATCAGGAGACATACTGGTTATTTTATTCTTTATTATTATTTTTTTGGTCATACCCACCAGTACTCAGCACTTACTACTGTCTCAAAACTCAGGGATTACTCCTGGCAGGGTTTAGGGGACCATGTGTGGTGCCAAGGATCAAAGCTGAGTTGGCTGCTTGGAAGGCTAATGTCCCACCCACCGTACTATTGCTTCAAGGGCCCACAAACCAGATATTTTACCTGTGAGTTAGTAATTTTGTAGTATTTTTGCTCTTTATTTGTATAAATCCAATTAAGCCAATAATAAAAGTTATTCTCTGGACCAGGAGCCTAACAATGAGTCCATCATTGATCATCACTCAACAGTTTGGAGCATCTATAATCATCAGGCTTTGAATGACTTCTTACATTAGTCTCTGTGGTCCTAGTTGTTAATGCAGACATTGTATAAAGGGAAATCAGCTGGTAAATCTTGTTGAGAGACATGATTCTCTACCAGCCCAGTTGCCTGCATACAGCATGCGGCCACAGGTAGGCCGCCCTAATTGTTTCACTTCCCGCACACTCCACATCACACAGAATCATCAGCCATTCTCCATAGCTCTCTGGTGTATTGATCGAAGTCATTACATATATCCTCCTCTTCCTTCTGACCGGTGCTCTTCTTCTTCATACTCTGTACAGGAAAATGTTAAGCGCCAAGAATGGTTCTGATGTGGTTGGTAAAGCAATACCATGCTGTTTCTCTCTCTGATGAGTATTTAGGAGTCTGTCCTTACTCCCTAACCCCTAGGACTGCAAATGACCATCCTGATATCATGGAGGCAGCTTCAATCACACCTGGCATTGCTCAACCTCTTCTATTGATTCAGACACGTCTAATTCCTTCCTTTACCTGCAACCTAGATGAAAACATTTACTTTTAGTTTCCAAAGAACTTACCCATATCCCTTAATCCAGACCACAGGATCCTTTCTTTTTCTCTTACCCAAATTTATTATCTATATTGACACTCAACTAGCTGTTCCTCCCATTTGTCAAGGAAGAAGCTTAACTTTGTTTCAATTCTGTAGTACAACTAGATGACAAGATTCAGTAGATTCAAGAAAGCCAGATTCTTACTAAAGCAAACTGCAGGGGGTATGAACATGACATCCTGATTTCCTTCTCCCCAAGTGCTCAGAGGCAACTCAAGGGAATTGGATGGCAACTGCTGCTGCAGTTGGTTGTGCTGCCGTTGAAGAACTGAAAGCCAAGGGCTCAGCATCTTCTGTAGCAGTAAACTGTCAGCAAACCAGTTTCCCTTCCCCAGGCAGTGAATGATCAATGACTGTAGTCATGTGACCTACTTAACTGATTAGTACAGAAATCAGTTAAGATCTGATTAGTACAGAAATAGTGCAGGACCAGATGATAGATTGCAGTTTGGCACTTTCAGAAAGGAAGTTCAAGAGATGTTAAGAATTCACGGTAGACTATTTCTTTTAACATTTTCATCTGTCTGAAAATGCCTTTCACTTTTGAAGAGGTGTTTTTTTAATGAGAAATCTTGGGTGGGATTGTTATTTTCTTTACTTTGAAATGTCATTTTAAAAATATTTTATTATACCACTGTGAGATATATAAATACAAAGGTGTTCATGTTTGGATTTTGGTCTTACAGTGTTCCAGCACCCATCCCTCCACCAGTGCCCATTTACCACTACCAATGTCCCCAATTCCCTCCCCACTCCCCTAGCCTGCCTCTATGGCAGAGTCTTTACCTCTCTTTCTCTCTCTCTCGCTCGCTCGCTTGCTCTTTCTCTCTCTTCCTTCTCTTACACATTATGGCTTGCAATACATACATTTAGAGGATATTGTGTGTATCCCTTTGCCTATATTCAATGCTCAGTTCTAGGCTGGTATTATCATTTCAAACAATTATTAGCACACTGTCCCTACTTTGTCTTCCCTAGCCTCTGATTCCCACACACTTGTGGTAGATTCTACCTATTGACAAGACCTCCTAATCCATGTTTTGCCTTGCCTTGGATATTGGTATCATAGTCTCTCTCTCCCTCTCTCTTTTCTGTCTCTCTGTCTCTCTCTCTGTCTATATATATATATATATATATATATATATATATATATATATATATATATCAGACTGTATATATAGAGAGACAGAGGGAGAGAAAGAGCAAGAGTCTGGGCCCCCTGGGATAAATCCAGAGCCACGGCAGAGCCTGGCAAGCTACCTGTGGTGTATCGATATGCCAAAAACAGTAACATGAACCTCGTTGCCAAAAACAGTATCTTGAACCTCATTCCCAATGAATGGAGACATTACTGGCTCCCGTTTGAGAAAATCTATGAACAACGGGAAGGCAAGTGATACAAGTGATATGTATATATATCAAACAAATAAGTGCAGTCATTCTATATCTGTCTTTTTTCTGGATAATTTTACTCAACGTGATCCTCTCCATGTCCATCCATTTATAGGCAAATTTCATAACTTTGTTTTTCCTAACAGCTGCATAGTATTCCTTTGTGTAGCTGTACCAAAGTTTCTTTATCCAGTCATCTGTTCTCAGGCACTCTGGTTGTTTCCAGATTCTGGCTATTGTGAATAATGCTGCTATGAAAATGAAAGTGCAGATTGTGTTTTTGCTGTGTGTTTTTGGCTTCCCAGGGTATATTCCCAGGAGTGGCATGGCTGGGTCAAAAGGGAGTTCAATTTCTAGTTTTTGGAGGAATGTATATATTGTTTTCCAAAAAGGCTGTACCAGTCAACATTCCCACCAACAATGGATGAGAGTCCCTTTTCCCCACATTCATGCCAGCACTGATTGTTATTGCTCTTTTGGAAGTGTGTCAATCTCTGTGGTGTGAGATGATACCTCATTGTTGCTTTGATTTTCATCTCCTTGATGATTGGTGATGATGAGCATTACTTTCATATGACTTTTGGCCATTTGAATTTCTTCTTTGTTGAAGTTTCTGTTCATTTCTTTCCCCATTTTTTGATGGGATTGGCTGTTTTCTTCTTGTGAAGTTCTACCAGTGCCTGGTACATCCTGGATATTAGCCCCTTATCAGATGAGTATTGGGTGAATATTCTTTCCCACTCTGTGGACTGTCTTTGTATCTTGGTCACCATTTCTTTTGAGGTGAAGAAGATTTTCAGTTTCATGTAGTCATGTATGTTTATCTTTGTTTCCAATTGCTTTGTCAGTGCTGTTTCATCCTTGAAGATGTCTTTACCTTCAATATCATGGAGTGTTTTCTAATATTTTCTTTGACATACTTTATGGATTCAGGTCTGATATTGATATCTTTAATCCATTTTGATATGATTTTTGTGCATGGTGTTAGACAAAGGTCCAAATTCATTTCCTTACACTTAGCTGCCCAGTTTCAGGGTCGGGAAGATAAACATTTTTATTACGGGTTTTGGCATATTGAATACGCATCGGACAGCTTGCTAGGCTCTGCCATGCGGACGGTATATTCTCAGTAGCTTTCAGGGCTCTCTGAGAGGGGTGTGGAGATAAATTGCTCAGCCGCACAGTGGCCATGTGCAACGGGGGAGAGCTGGTATCTGCTCTGCCTGGTGTATGTGGCTCAAGCATTCCCTGGGCTTGAAATACTCTCCTCTGAAGGGTGGGTCTCTGAAGGGTGGGTCCTTGTAGGCTGGGTCTCTGACAAGATGAGCTGGAGATTGGCTTAATCTCTTGGGTGGAGATCTGAAGAGCTGTGGAGTGTGGATTATGAAGATCACTGCCAGCATGGTATTTATATTCCCGACCCTGAAAGAGCCCTAATACAGCAGCACTAAGAAGGAGTGCCTGATAAAATTTCAGGGCCAAACTAGGTTGCCAAAATGAAGAAGGACTAAAATTACTGTCTGTACTTTCAATGCACATACATTGGCATCAGAAGCATATATTGAGGACCTGATGGTGCAAGTGCAAAAGATCAAGTATGACATCTTTGGTCTGACTGAGACGAGGAGGCGTCAATTGGATCACGCCGCTTTTGACACCTGAGAACTGTTCCTCGTAACATGCGATGAAAGAAGCATCGTTGGCATCGGCGTCCTTGTCAATATGAACGTGGTCATGAACATTGATTCATTTGATTGCCTAACAAACTGTATTGGATGATTATATTTGAAGAGATGTGACCCACTGCCAGCAATTTTTATCTTCGTTGTCTATGCACCAACATCCACATACAAGGAAGATGAAATTGAGAAATTCTACATGGAACTGGAGGAGTTCTATTAAAAAGATCACACCTTCTACAAGATCATAGTTGGTGATTTTAATGCCAAGATGGGACCAAGAAGATCAGCCAAAGAACTCCACATCGGGACCCATGGCCTAGAACGGAACGAACAGGGTGAGAGACTATCTGAGTTCATCATGTCCACCAAGACCATTCATGGGAACTCACAGTTCCAGAAGGCTGATTCAAAATGATGGACATGGGAATCTCATTATGGACACTTCCACAATGAAATTGACCACATCATATTCAATTGAAGGTTTTGCCTGACCGATGTCGCTGTCATCCCAAAATTCCAAACAGGATCGGACCACGGTCTCCTTTGTGAAAAGTTCTACTTCACACAACGGGAGAAAAGGCTGCAAATTTTAAGAAGAGAACTCCTAGAATGACCGCCAACTGGGAACTCTTTTTTTTTTTTTTGCGTTTTTTTGGGTCACACCCGGCGATGCTCAGGGGTTACTCCTGGCTCTGCACTCAGGAATTACTCCTGGCAGTGCTCGGGGACCATATGGGATGCCGGGGATCGAACCTGGGCTGGCATGGGCTGGCTGCGTGCAAGGCAAACACCCTGCCCGCTGGACTATCGCTCCAGCCCCCCAACTGGGAACTCTTTGGCACCATTGTGGCAACATGGGAAGATACCATCATTGATAACATCGATGAAGAATATAACCGACTGGCTCAGCACCTCCATGATTGTGCGAAGAATGCCGAGAGAGAAAAACCACAAAAGGGACGCCTGTCTTCAAAAAAATCTTGAGCTCATTCACCAATGTGGCAAGGCGCGAGACTCAGGTGACCAAATGCTAACATCCAAACTTGCAAAGCAGTACAGAGAAGCGATAAAGGAAGACCTCAAAGAGAGAAGAGCAGAAATACTGGAAGATATAGCAGAAGCCGGGAAAAGCATTCACACTGCCCGCCTGTCCTTCGCCAATTTTAAGACCAAGATGACTGCCCTCCAACATACTGATGGATCTATCACATCTTCCAGAAAGGCAATGGAGAACATTATCCATGACTTCTACTCAGATCTCTTTGATAGCCACATCCATCTGCCTACATACCAAATTCCACAGGATGGATATGTTATTCCCAACGTTCTCCCTTCTGAAATCTGACATGCCACTTGCGTCGGTAAAGAAGGGAACAGCACCAGGCCCAGACAAAGTCAGACCCGAACACCTGAAGAATCTGTCATCAGTACTCATCAATACACTGGCTCAGCTCTTCACACGCTACCTGTCTGGATGCAAGGTGCCCTCCCCAATGGAAAAACAGCAGGACAGTTCAACTGTTCAAGAAGGGAGACATTCACGACATTGGCAACTACTACCCCATCTGCCTGTTGTCCGTCATCTACAAGCTGTTCACTTGAGCCATCCTGAGCAGGATTGGCAGAACATTAGATGAAGGACAATCGTGTGAGCAAGCTGGCTTCTGAAAAGGATTCAGCAAAATCGACCATATTCACACGGTAACCAAGCTCATTGAAGTTTGTAGGAAGTTCAAGATGCCGCTCTGTCTCATGTTCATTGATTTAAAGAAAGCCTTTGATTCTGTTGAGACTGAAGCAGTTATCGAAGCCCTAGCCAAACAAGATATTCAAACCCAATACATCAAGATCCTTAGTGAACTGGATCCTGGTGAATTCACCACCAGGATCTCACCATTTTACAAGGAAGTGATCATCAATGTCAAAAGAGGGGTTCGGCAGGGTGATACCATTTCACCAAAACTCTTCAGTGCCCCCTTGAGAACATCATGCGACAATTAGAATGGGAAGGAATGGGAGTGAAAATAGATGATCAACAACTACACCACCTCCGCTTCGCTGATGACATTGTTCTAATAACACCAAACATTAGCCAAGCAGCACAAATGCTGGCTGACTTTGACTGAGAATGTGGAAAGGTAGGTCTACAGCTGAATCTCAACAAAACTATTTTCATGAAAAATGAACTAGTTCCAGAGGCCCCATTCACTCTCAATGGAACAAACATCTTTGAATGCAGCAGTTATGTGTACCTAGGTTGAGAAGTCAACATGATGAACAATCTAAAACCTGAGCTACGCAGGAGGAAGAGAGCGGCATGGAATGCCTTCAAGAGCATAGAAGAAATAGCTAAAAGGACTCTAACCTCTGGCTCCAGGCACATCTCTTCGACTCCACCCTTCTCCCTGCATTAACATATGCCTCAGAGACCTGGGCCCTATGAAAGCAGGATGAGAAGGCTATTCAAGTCTCCAAAAGAGGAATCGAAAGAGCTATGCTTGGAATATCACGCCTCACTCAAGTGAGAGAAGGAATCCGGAGTTCTGATATCCGTCGACATTCCAGAGTCAGGGACGCTGTCTTGTTTGCCAAGACATTGAAAATCATATGGGCTGAACATGTAATACGATTTGGAGATGATCACTGGACTAGAGCCATTACCAATTGGATCCCACAGGATGTCAAAAGATCACATGGCCGCCCACCTACAAGATGGTCAGACTTCGTCATCAAGACCCTGAACGAACCGTTTGAGGAGCTTTGTATTCCTGGAGCAAGCAGATGCCATTGGGCTACACTGGCGTGTGATAGGGTCAAATGGAAATGTTATGTGTATATATACATATATAAGTATACACATATATTTATATACATATATAAGTATACACATATATTTATATATGTATATATAGAAATATATAATATGAATAAATATATATAAATCCTCTTTTAAAGGCATACTTGCCTCTCAAAGGTCTCATAACATATATTTATATTAAGCTGTCCCAAAGGGCTATATATAAACCTTGGGGGGCAGTTTGATTTAAATTAAAGTCTTTGTTATTTACTAGTACTAGCTCTGTGGTTTTGATAAATTTGCACAATCTTTCTAAGCTTGTTTCCTAGTCTATAAAATGAATATATGTTGATGACTTTTGGTGAGATTAAATAGTTTTTTAATTATTTTGTGGGGCACTCCTGGTGGTGCTCAGGGTTTACTCCACGTTCAGTTGAGGGCTCACTCCTGGTGGACTCAGAGGCCCATATGTGTGCCAGGGATCCAACCTAAGTTGGCACATTCAATGCCTATCTGCTCTATCTCTCTGACCCCAACTAAATTCCTTTATCATCAATATTTTAGTTATTTTTACAGTGTTTTAAACTTAGGGAGAAAATTATTTAGACCTTTTTCCTAGATTTTTTTTCCCTCCCTACTTTGGGATTGTGAATCTAGTGATCAAAATAAATACAACCAGTAGTTACTTCAAAGTGGAATCTTGTCCATCTAAATGATAATATAAAAGATATTTCCATGATTTCTCTATGGTGCTTGATTGCTCCAAATAACTAGTTATCCTTTCTCCTAAGGGGAAACTTCTCAGGGAAAAAACTGTTTTCCTTAAGTGTCCAAATAGAGTTGTTCACACACATGCCGCTGGCAAGTTCATAAATTACAGCCATTTTGAGTCTTTCCATTTTTTGCTTTATTTCTTCCATCAAAATGAAAACTCTTATGGATAAGAGTTTTCCTCCTCCTCCTCCTCCTCCTTGTTTTTTATGTATTTGGGTCCCACCCGGCTTTTCTCAGGACTTATTCCTGGCTCTGACTCTGCTCAGAAATCACTCCTGTAGGGCTCAGGGGACCATATGGGTTACCGGGATCCAGTCTGGTCAGCCATATGCAAAACTAACGCCATATCCTCTGTATTATCTCTTTGCCTCAAAGGATATGCCTTTTATTAATATTTCTTTCTGATCAGCTGTTGGAGAAGCTGGCATGCTTCCACACTTTCTCCTTAGGGGGAAATTGTTACCAAACTCATGACTTATTTACCAATTAAGTAAAGCAATTTTTATAAATGAGATATTTTTATATCTGCTATTTCTTCTTTAAAATATATGGTCTTTTAGGGCTGGAGAGATAGTATAGGGTATAAGGTGCATGCCTTGCTAGTCTGAGCAATCTTGGTCCCATCTATGGTTCTGAATAATGTCGCCCTGAGCACTATCAATAGTGATCCCTGAGCACAGAGCCAGGAGTAAATCCTGACAGCTGGGTATGGCCCCAAACTAAACAAACAAAAAATTAAATGTGGGGACTTCTTACTAGAAGAGCTTCAGATATAATATTTTTTAAATAATTGAGAGATTAAATATAAAAGGCAGTGAGATATGAGTGTATCAGTGAAAGTCCTGGAACTCTACTGAAATGAATCAATTCACATCTAAACATCAATGAAATGCTAATTTAATAATTAGAGCACTGTATGCTTATTTTTCATTTGCTTCTCTTTTCTCCAAATCAGTTTTCCTTTAATGTAGGTAACATGCAGATATGATTTTGGGGAAATTAGAAAGCTATTTTTTCAAGTTCTCTGTTCAAAAATTGAATGCTATTCAGATTTTATATCACTATCACTATCCTCCCGTTGATCATCTATTTGCTAGAGCAGGCACCAGTAATATCTCCATATGTCCTGTCTCATGCTAGTAGAGCCAAGGGCATCTATTCGCTCCAGGAACAGAAAGAGCCTCAAAACCATTATATTAGGTCATGGGAATGAACTAATACAATTGTTACTGGTATTTGGCATATCAAATATAACAGGGCAGCTTGCCAGGCTTGCCATGCAGGTGGCATACCCTTGTATGGGCACAAGGAGAGCAAGTAGCAGCTCTGCCCCCATGTCTGTAAGTCTCTGGTTCAGCATACCTGGGCCAGATTGAAAAAAAAACTGCTGCAGGGTGGAATTCCATGAGATGGATCAGTAGATATGTTATATTTATTAATCTTTTTTCAGTTTAATACTTATGCATTTATTTTAAAGTATTTTTATGTATTTTGGGAGAATGGGGTGGAGGGTTTGGGCCACACCTTGCAGTGCTCAGGGCTTACTCCTGGTCCTGTACTCAGAGATCATCACTGGTGGCTTTCAGGGACTAGACACTGTGCTAATGATTAAACTGGGGTCAGTCGCACACGTGGCAAGTGCCTTAAGTCCTGTATTATCTCTCCAGCCCGTTCTTACTTTCTTAGAGTCAAAAATATGAAAGATTTTTTTACACCACTAATTTGTTATTGTTGTTGTTGATATGTTTTGGCAGTGCCAAGAACTGAAGCCAGGACCTTACACATGCAAGGCAAATGTTTGACACTGTGCACATCCACTATACCTTAATACCACCAACATCAACAAATATTCAAAGATTAAGAGTCCACTGAAGATGGACTCAAAGATTAAGAGTCCACTGAAGATGCAATTACACTTTATGGAATCAATCATATAAAGATCAGAGAAAATTCTGAACCCCTGAAATGATACCTGATACTTTCAAATAAGATTAGAACTCCATATTGAAAAGGGTCAAGGCCAAAGTACAGCAGGTAGAGTATCTGCCTTGCATGTGGCTAATCCACATTCGATCCCCGGCATCCCAGATGTTCCCCAAGCAGCACTGGAAGTAATTTCTGAGTGCAAAGCCAGGAATAAACCCTGAGCATCACTGGGTATGACCCCCAAATCAAAAGATAAGGCATATACATGATAACCTCTAAATGTAGTATTGCAAGTGTAAGAGAAGGGAGGGAGGGAGAGAGAGAGGGGGAGAGAAAGAGAAAGAGTGAGAGAGACAAAGAACCTGCCATAGAGGGAGGCCTGGGGAGGGTAGAGGGAATCAGGGGACATTGGTGGTGAGAAACGTGCACTGGTGGAGGGATGGGTGCTGGATCACTGTATGACTGTAACTCCAAACATGGACATCTTTGTAATTGTATATCTTACAGCAGTATAATAAAATTTTTTTTAAATAGATAAAAAATTCATACTGAAGAACAAGTAACCTAAAACACCTGAAAACAAGGTTTTTCCAATAAATGTGCTTTCCTCTTAGCTCTTTCTAGACAGCTACACAGCAGAGGTTACCCAGCCCCAGACCTTCACTATTCATCCCACGCCATCTTCTCCATCACTGCCCTGCCCTCACACACAAAGCTGTATTTCTTAGCATGTCACCCCTTAAAGATTTTATAGAATCAGATTAATACTGAGCTTTCCCCAGAAGATCCAACTTTAAGCCAGAGATTAATAATTGGTTTGTAACCCTGAGACAATGTAATCTATATGTGGCATTCATCTCTCCTGTCTAGTGCAACTGAGTAAGCTTAGTAATTTGTCGGTGATGTTGGGAGCTACCAGGGCCACACCTAGTGGTATTGGTTGATGAGGGTAGAAGGGACGTGGTGCCAGTGAATTGAATTTGGGGCCTGCTTCAATGCATGAACAAGGCATGAACACTCTACTCTGTTAAGCGTTCTTGTTAGCCCTAAGCTCCTTTTGATTTTTATTATTTTTTGAGTGACTGAAGATGTACTCAGGGCCAGGGCCCCATCTGGAGTCCTAAGAGAAGTGGGACTTCTTAGAAGAAGTCCTTAGATTTCTTAGAAGTATTACAGAGAAGTACCCAAGC
This sequence comes from Cryptotis parvus, assembly GCA_021461705.1. Lineage (NCBI taxonomy): Eukaryota > Metazoa > Chordata > Mammalia > Eulipotyphla > Soricidae > Cryptotis > Cryptotis parvus. The sequence goes on along the minus strand of JAJIBD010006396.1, from coordinate 11,265 downwards.
AACTCCTTGGTGCTTGAGGCCTCCAGGGCTATACCAGCAGTGCTGGGGTCCTCTACACTGATGATGCTCAGGCAACCATGTGGTTCTGGGGACTGAACCAGGGACAGCAATAGGCAAGGCAATGTGCTTTACCCTTTTATACTATCTCTGGCCTTCCTAAGTCTCTTGGATGAGTAAGGAGACTGACTGTCTTTACAATGTAAATCACAGTGTGAGTTAATAGCCTATAATTATTAGTTTGTGCTCCCCTAAAAATTGGAATTTCCCTGCCTCCTAAAAATTGGAATTTCCATGTTTGTGTTGGTCACCTTTCTTGCCATGAAGAAAGTGCCAGAATTTATTTGTGAAGTGAAGGAAAGAAGGATCTGTGATTTATGTCACAGACTGACCCAAGCCCTTACCAACTCAACTGCACAGATAAGTTTTTGACTATTACTGGGATCAATGTAGAAGGCAGGAACAAACCTCATGTGAGGAACCCATGATTTGATTCATAGAATTTTAAACCAGGATGCATCTTGGAGCTAAAAAATAGCCTCTCTCTCAGAATGTTGAGGATGCCATTTTGGCCGAGGAGCTGCCCTGGGGCAACCAGCCATAGCATGAAGAGCCTCACACGCAGCTGGGGAAGCTGGAACTCGGCTCGCCCCAGGCCCAGCTGACCATGGGATGGGGCTCCCAGGAGGACAGATGGGTTTTGGGAGTGGGCCCATCACCTCTGGGGGTCCCGGAAGCAGCCGGATGAGACTTGCCCACCACACTAGCTGACACCTTCGCTGTCCAGATGCTGACCATGAGGCCCTTAAGTCGCGCGCCACAAGGTCCATCAAACTAGTGGAAACAGTTATGTCCTTTAATGTACTGCATTCTACGATGTGTAAGAAAGTTAGGCGGGAGGGAGAGATAGAGAGGAGAGAAAAAGACATACAGAACCCACCAAGTAGTTGTGGTGTGGGAGGGGGAGGGAGGTGGGGACATTGGAGATGGGAGATGGGTTCGGGTGGAGGGATGGGTGTGGAACACTGTAGAACCATAACTCTACATGAGCATCTTGCAATTGTATGTCTAAAAGTGGTGTAATAAAATTTGGAGAAAAAAAAAAGAACGTTGAGGATGTACAATGAAGCAAAGCAGATTTCTAAACACAGAGACACTCTGAGGAAAGGAGATTCTGGGATAGTTCTACCAGTCAAGAAAAGGTAAATAGAAGATAATAGAGGCTTCCATTTCTCCCAATTTAAGATGAGTAAAGTTCATTTTAAATTCAGCTATATCTGGATCATTCTATTTTTAGAAAACACAAGAGTCTTTTTAAAAAAAATTATTTATTTATTTATTTATCTATTTATTTATTTATTTTTGCCTTTTGGGTCACACCTGGCAATGCTCAGGGGTTACACCTAGCTCTGCACTCAGGAATTACTCCTGGCGGTCCATGGGGGACCATACAGAATGCCGGAGCTCGAACCTGGGTGGGCCACATGCAAGGCAAATGCACTACTCGCTGTGCTATTGCTCCGCCCGACAAGAGAGTCTTTTATTCATAAGATCTTAATTTTTCAGCTCCAAATTCCCTGAGGGAGCTTGAGGAACATACCATTGGGGTACTCTGTACTGTTGATCCTTTGTATGAATCTTAAATGATGATTCATAATAGTGCTGTCCCCCCATCCTCCCTGTAGACACGGGAGGGCAGTGCAAAAGCAGGTTTATTATCCCTGAACCTTTATTTTCCTAGCTTGCTAACTGCTGTATTTCCTGTTTCTACTTCTGAGACCTGATTCATCTAGCTAACCAATAAAAATGGCACATATCACTGAAATTGAAATTCACATAACTCCTTCATGAGTCCTTTGAAATTGAACTTCACAGAACTCCTTCATACACATATTGAAATTGCACAAGAGAGAAGCTATGACTTGAGATGGCCTTATTGAAATACAGTAATTCTTTTTTAAATGTTTTTTATTTTATTATACCACCGTGAGATATACAATTACAAAGAAGTTCATGTTTGGGTTTGGTTTTACAGTGTTCCAGCACCCATCCCTCCACCAGTGCTCATTTCTCACCACCAATGACTCCATTCCCTCCTCCCTCCCCTAGCCTGCCTCTATGGCAGGCTCTTTACCTATTCTCTCTCTCTCTCTCTCTCTCTCTTCCTTATCTTGCACAAAAAATACAGAAATTCTTAACTTTTAGGAAGCTAAGAATTTTTTGATAATCTGATGAAAGTTTCGATCCTTTACACCAGCAGGTATGGCGTTTGCCTTGCACGCAGCCAACCCAGGTTCGATCCCGGAACCCCATATGGTCCCCTGAGCACCACCAAGAGTAATTCCTGAGTGCAGAGCCAGGAGTAACCCCTGAGCATTGCTGGGTGTGACCCAAAAAAAAAAAAAAAAAAAGGGACTGACTTGGGGAAGGGGCACCCATTTTGATTAAGCTGATCCCTAGGTGTTTGATTCTCTGTGGCACAATTGTGAATGGAATTGATTTCTTAATATTCCTTTTTCTCTTTTATTATTTGTATATAGGAAAGCCACCGACTTTTTGGGTATTGATTTTGTACACTGCCCAAAGTGGCTTTTTTCAAACCTTTGACTATCTACTCCTAATTCTTTTCAGGCTCTTTCAGAAAGTTGAAGAAACAGGCAATATTCCAAACAGTTTCTTTTGAGGCAAACATTACCCTGATACAAGCAGATAGAGATACAACATAAAAAGAGAACTGTAAACCTTGTATTCCTGATGAATATAGGTCCAAAGACATTTTCTGTATTGTTAAATACTATACATAAAGAAAGGTCATACACCATAACCAAGTAAGATTAATCTTTGAGATATCAGGATAGTTTATCATTACACAACTCAATCAATGTCATATTCCATATCAATACAAAGGAAAATAAAATCATTTGACCATATTAATAGAGGTATAGAAAGCATTTAACAAGATCTGACACCTATTCACATAAAAAACTCCAATAAAATGGGAAGGGAAAGAACTTCCCTCAACATAGTACCATTTATTGTAAACCTACAGCAAACATACTCAGAGGTAAAAAACTGAAAGCCTGACCTTTAAGATCAGGCATGAGATAAGGCTCACCACTACTATTCAATAGAGTAGTGGAATTCCTTACCATAACAATTAGTAAGAGAGCAGTATTAAGGGCTTATAGATCAGAAAAGAAGTCAAACTCTCAGAAAAGAAGTCAAACTCTCAGTGTCTGTGGATGATGTCATACTTTATGTAGAAAACCCTACAGACACTACAGGAAAGATGCTAGAAACAATAGACCTGTACAGTGAAGAGGCAGGCTACAAAGTCAATGTGTAGAGATTTATGAATTTTCTATATTCAAAAAATGAAACAGAAGAGATAGAAATTTTTTAAAAATATCCTTCTCATGAGACTCAGATACACAGGGCAGAGTTGCTACTGGCTTTCCATGCTCAGCTGATCATTAGGCCCCTGGGAGGGAAGGCAGGTTCTAACCCTGGTCTGCCATCCCAACAGAGCCTTGCAAGAAGCCAGAGGAACCCCCACACAAAGAGGGCAGTCATTTTCAACAACTGAACTCTACAGCTCATCAAATCTCTACCCAAGAGAAAAGCCAATCTCAAGCCCTGCTCATCAGATTCCCACCCTACAGCAAAGCCTGTTTCAAGTCCAGGTATGCCTGATCCAGAGACTCAGTACATGGGGCAGAGCAACTACTGGCTCTCTCTGTGCTCAGCTGACCATGAAGCACTCAGGATGGGGAGGGGGACACTGTGAACGTTAGTGGTGGGAAATGTTTCCTGGTGAATGAATAGGTGTTGGAACATTGTATGATCTAAACCCAGTCATGAACAACTTTGTTACTGTGTATCTCACAGTGATTTAATTAAACAAACCAACATAAAAAGAAAGAAAGCAAAATAACAAATAGACACATGGGACCTAAAATAAAAAGACACTCAACTGATTGAGAGACAGTAATCACACATTACACATTAGACAAACACCTAATCTCCAGAATTTATTAAGAACTGTCAAAGCTCATAGCAGCAATAAAAAAAGCTGTTCCAAAGTGGGGACAAGAGGTGATCAGACACTTCCATGGAAATGACATAAAAGTTCCAATAAGCATATGAGAAAATATTCATCATCACCAATTATCAGAGAAATGCAAATCAAAACAATAGTGAGGTATCATTTCACCATGGTAAGAATGGAATGGTCTATATCAGAAAACCTGGAAACAATAAGGGCTGGTGTGGATATGACAGATATAGGGAATTCTTATTCACTGCTGGTGGGACTGTGGCTTGATTTGATCTTTTAAAAAATGGTTTATAGATGTCTCAAAAAATTAACAATAGAGTTTCCTGGCCTTCTTTAAAGAGAGTACAACAGGTAGGGTGCTTGCTTTGCACAAGGTCCAGTCCCTGGTATCACATATGATCTGCCAATCATACTGTCCGGAGTGATCCCTGAGTACAGAGCCAGAAGTAAGCCCTGAACACAGTCAGGCATGACCCCAAAACATAAACAAAAAGGGAAAATGGAAAGAAAGAGCTTCCATTTGACCCTGCATGCCCATTCCTCAGCATCATGAGCACAATACTAGAATCTAAAAGGACATACCTGTGTTTATTGCAATAATATTTGCAATAGTCAAGATCTGAAAACAACCTCTGTGCCCAAAAACAGATGAATGAATAAAGAAATTGTGATATATGTACATGATGAAATACTGCTTGCTTTGCTGATAGGAAAAAAGATGAGATCTTGCTGTTTGGTGCCACTTGAACGAAATTGGAGGAAGTCATGCTAAATAAAGGGAGTCAGAAAGGAAATTACAAACACTGAATGATCTAATTAATTATTGGAGTATAAACAAAAAAGCAAGCTATGAATCAGTGCTCAGTGAAAACAATACTAAGATGCAATCAGTAGAGCCATAATATCAGGGTGCTGGGCTTGGGAGGGTAGGGCGAGGTCCCTGGGATAATAGCGGAGGGACCCTTGCCCTCTGGTGGTGAACTTGAGCAGCACTGCAAGTATAGAGCAATGACGTAGTGTTACAAAAAATGAAATGAAAAACTCTGTTGCTTTGTACCAGTTTTTTCTCATCTGTATGAAGAGGATAATATCGATGGAGCTTTATTTCCAAAGAATTCATGATAAACATAGTTACTGGCATGCAGTAGATTTCTTTCCTTCTACTATCTAATTACCACTCATAAGGCCACAAGATAGAGTATTTCTTGCTCTAAACTTGTTTGGAGAATATCACTTGATCACTTGACATCCCGTTATTCATCAATTTGCTCTAGCAGGCGCCAGTAATATTTCCATTTGACCCTATCACATGCCAGTGTAGCCGATTGGCATCTGGTTGCTTTAGGAATACAAAGAGCTTCAAACCATTCATTCAGGGTCTTGACGAAGAAGTCTGACCATCTTGTAGGTGGGCAGTCACGTGATCTTTTGATGTTCCGTGGGATCCAGTCAGTAATGGCTCTAGTCCAGCGGTCGTCTACAAATCGCATTACATGTCCAGCCCATCTGATTTTCGATGACTTGGCAAACGAGACAGCATCCCTGATTCTGGAATAGCGACCGGAGGTCGGGGCTCCGAATTCCTTCTTTCACTTGAGTGAGGCGTGATATTCCAAGCATAGCTCTTTGGATTCCTCTTTGGGAGACCCAAATAGCATTCTCATCCTGCTTTCGTAGGGCCCAGGTCTCTGAGGCGTATGTTAATACAAGGAGAATGGTGGAGTTGAAGAGATGTGCCCAGAGCCGGAGGTTCTTTGTCCTTTTAGCTATTTCTTCTATGCTTTTGAAGGCATTCTATGCTGCTCTCTTCCATCTGCGCAACTCAGGTTTTGGGTCGTTCATCATGTTGATTTCTCGACCTAGGTACACATAACTGCTGCAGTCAGAGATGTTTGTTCCATTGAGAGTGAATGGGGCCTCTGGAACTATTCATTTTTCATGAACATAGTTTTGTTGAGATTCAGCTGTAGACCTATCTTTCCACGTTCTCGGTCAAAGTCAGCCAGCATTTGTGCCACTTGCCGAATGTTTGGTGTTATTAGAACGATGTCATTAGCGAAGCGGAGGTGGTTTAGTTGCCAATTGTCTATCTTCACTCCCATACCTTCCCATTATAATTGTCGCATGATCTTCTCGAGGGTGGCACTGAGGAGTTTTGGTGAAATGGTATCACCCTGCTGAACTCCTCTTTTGACATTGATCATCACTTCTTTGTAGAATGGTGAGATCCTGGTGGTGAATCCATAGTTTGTTAAAAAAAAAAGAAGATACTGAGCATATGCTTTCCAGTATGATTAAATAATAAAATATTTCACCAATGTAAAGCATTAATCATGAGCAAAATTTATAATAATAAGAGAATATAACAAGTTACTTTATTTTTTTACTTTATTTTTTATTTATTTTTAAAATTTTTTTTATTTTTACAATTACAAAGATATATAATTAAAAAGTTCATATTTGGGTTTTGGTCATACAGTGTTCCAGCACCCATCCCTCCACCAGTGCCCATCTCCCACCACCAACGTCCCGGTTCCCTCCCCCTCCTCCAGCCCCTCCTCCATGGCAGGTTTTATATTTCTTTCCCTTTCTCTCTCTTTCTCTTTTCCTTCTCTTCCAGACTATGGATTACAGAACATATATTAAAGGGTTGTCATGTGTATCTTTTTGCCTCTATTTAATGCTCAGTTCTAGGTTGACAATTGTTAGCACACTGTTCCATTTTCTTTCTTGCCTAGCCTCTGACTCCCACATGTTTGTGATAATTTCCACCTTTGACAAGACCTCCTGATATATGTTTCACTTGACCTTGGATATTGGTATCATAATATGTACATATATATTTATGTTATGCAGATAAATGCAGTCATTCTGTACCTATCTCTCTCCTTCTGGCTAATTTCGCTCAACATAATCTTCTCCATGTCCATCCATTTATAGGCAAATTTTATAACTTTATTCTTCCTAACAGCTGCATAGTATTCCATTGTGTAGATGTACCAAAGCTTCTTTATCCAGTCATCGATTTTCGGGCATGATTCCAGATTCTGACTATTGTGAATAATGCTGCTATGAACATAAAAGTAGGGATGGTGTTTCCGCTGCATATTTTTGGTTTCCCAGAGTATATTCCCAGGAGTGGTATGGCTGAGTCAAATGGGAGTTCAATTTCTAGTCTTTGGAGGAAAGTCCATATTGTTTTCCAGAAAGGCTGTACCAGCCGGCATTCCCACCAACAATGGATGAGTGTCCCCTTTCCCCCACATCCATGCCAGCACTTGTTGTTCTTGCTCTTTTGACTATGTGCCAGTCTCTGTGGTGTAAAGTGACTATAAAGATACCCATGACATTCTTCAAAGAAATTGACCAAACACTCCTGAAATTTGTATGGAACAATAAACCTCCACGGATAGCTAAAGCAATCCTCGGGAAAAAGAAGATGGGAGGCATCACCTTTCCCAACTCCAAACTGTACTACAAGGCAGTAGTAATTAAAACAGCATGGTATTGGAATAAAAACAGACCTGAGGACCTATGGAATAGAATTGAGTATCCTGACACCCAACCTCAAACACATGATCATTTAATCTTTGATAAAGGTGCAGAGTCTAAAATGGAGTAAGGAAAGCCTCTTCAACAAGTGGTGTTGGGAAAACTGGGCAGCGACATGTAAAAAAATGAATTTTGGACCTGTGTCTAACACCATGCACAAAAATCAGATCAAAATGGATTAAAGATCTCAATATCAGACTTGAATCCATAAAGTACATTGAAGAAAATATAGGAAAAACCCTCCACGACATTGAAGCTAAAGGTATCTTCAAAGGTGAAACATCACTAACAAAGCAACTAGAAGAAAAGATAAACATATGGGACTACATGAAACTAAAAAGCTTCTGTACCTCAAAAGACACAGTGACTAAGACACAAAAGCAGTCCACAGAATGGGAAAGAATATTCACCTAATACCCATCTGATAAGGGGTTAATATCCAGAATATACCAGGCACTGGTAGAACTTTACAAGAAGAAAACAAACAACTCCATCAAAAATGTGGAAAAGAAATGAACAGAAACTTCAGCAAGTAAGAAATTCGAATGGCCAAAAAACATATGAAAAGTGCTCATCATCACTAATCATTAGAGAGATGCAAATCATAACAAGTTACTTTAAAAAGATAATTCAGGCATTCATTTTCTTATGTCTTGTGGAAATGCCACCTTATTGTACTTTATTCACCTAAAGTGTAATAAAGTGGCATTTCCACAAGACATAAGAAAAAATGAATGCCTGAATTTATTTTGTTTTCTTGTTAAGTAAGTTAGAGAATGATAGATAAAACATTTTAAATTAAAATAGAGAAAAAAAACATTTTAATTTTGTTTTTATCCACACCTTTTTGGAGGGAGAAGAAGTCTCTGAGTGATTTTTATACTGTTATTAAACCAATTTATACAGAACTGCTCTGGGGTTTCTTTGCCATGGACTGGTGAAGCAAACACGCTGCTCTCTCCTGGGTTTAATGCCTGCTGAATACTGTTTTCTCTCTCCTCCATCCTCACCAAAGCTAGCTTTTAGGGAAGGGAAACTTGATACTCATTTGAGTAGATCTGGGATCTTTACAAGCCAAGAGGAAAGCTTCCTTTCTGCACTGATCTTTCATAGCGACTTGGCCAGTTGTGAATTCAAGAATATGTTTCTCACCCCACAGAGTAGGACTCATATTGGAACATGAACACTTCTTTATACTATCAGAGATCACTTGTATCACTTGTCTTCCCATTGTTCATCGATTTTATTGAGCGGGCACCAGTAACATCTCCATATGTCCTGTTGTGTACTAGTGTAGCCCAAGGGCATCTGTTTACTCCAGGAACAGGAGAGCCTCAGACCATTCCATCAGGTCATGGGAATGAGGTTTATAATTGTTACTGGTTTTTGGCATATCAAATATGACATGGGTAGCTTGCTAGGCTCTCCCGTGCATGTAGTATACTCTCAGTAGTAGACTCTCATTTCATGCATTTACTGATGAATTGCAACAAGGAGTGATCGCTTTTCTCTTGGGTAGAGCTCCGACAAGTTGTGGAGTCTGGATGTTGAAACTGATAGTAACAAATAATGCAATATATTTTAGATGCCAAAAGTTATGTATACGAGAGTAGGCAATATATTATATTGTATTAAATAATTTTAATTTCTTTATCTACATAAGTAAAAATAGTATGGCAATCAATCATCACAAATTGACTTTTATTATTTTTGTACAATTCCATTTGCCATTCCTTTTAATTCTGTTGGAGCAAGTAATACGAATTAAATTTGTTATACATCTGCCAAGGAAGCAGGCTTGAAACTGGAGGAAACCTGGGAAGAAAACTAGAGAGGTTAGGGAAGTTGGTTGTGGGGTTGTAGTTGAAAGATTGTGTGCCTGAAACTGCTATGAACAACTTTGTAAATAAAGACATCTTATTCACTTGTATCACTTGTCTTCCTGTTCATAAATTTGCTGGAGCGGGCGTCAGTAACGTCTCCATTCATTGGGAATGAGGTCCATTATTGTTACTGTTTTTGGCATATTGAACACACCATGTGTAGCTTGCCAGGCTTTGCTGTGGCTCTGGGTTCATCCCAAGGGGCCCAGTCTTTTTCTATCTCAGACTATCAACCATCCAGGGTCCATGGGGCAGAGCCCTGGGTGTAGACAAGCCTGTCTCCTGTCTGCCACCTGCCAATGCAGCTGGGCACCACAGCCACACCTGCAACACGTAAAGAGGAAGGCACTGGCAAGTGACCCAAAAATTAAGAAAAAAAGTCCAACGCCTACAGCCTGCCCTAAAGGTAAGCCTCCTCGTGAGTTCTAAGTAGATCCCACTCTGTGACCTGGTGATTCCCTCTCCAGAGCCCCAGAGCCTTCCCCAGGGCAACAACAATGCCTGTGGTTTGAAGCTTCCATTTTCCAGTGTCCCGTGTTTCCTCCACCCAGAGCCTCTGACCTCTTGGCTAAACTCCCAGGTCCTTCCACCCCACGATTGCACCTAGATGTGGCTGGCCCAGTGCGCTGATGACTGAGGTGCCGGGTGCGGGGTATCACAGCTGATGTGCCGCTCCCCCCACCCCCCAAAAAGCAGAACCTTTGCTCCCGATCCCCACCCAGCTAAGTCCTGCGGGTCGCTTTCTGGGTTTTATTAAAAAAAAGAAATAAAATAAAAAAAGAGACCCATGAACTCTACCTAGCGTATCCCCAGAGCTGATGGTTCTGGCATTCAATCTGATGGATGTTCAGCTATGTACGGTGCTGTGTGTGAAGACTTGACGACTCTGTTCCTTTCTTTGTAACGTTTCTTCCCTTCTAGAGCATGCAGTACAGCAACTTACATACCAAGTGCGGCATGTACCCAGTTTTTCTGCTGGGCATCCCAAGCAAAGTATGATGGAAGATTTTATGACCCACTGAAGTCCTGAAATACAAAGTCTGCTTGGCCCCTTTTCCTGGACTTCAGCCTCACTCCCAGTTCCCAGGCCTTTTACCCATTCACCTTGAAGGCTCATCTATCAGAGATTGCTTTGAAAATACAAATATCTTGGCCTGGAGAGATAGGACGGCCAGTAGGGTGACTGCCTTGAGTGCAACTGACCCTGGCTCCAGCGCTTATAACCCATAAGGTCCCCTCCCAAGAGCGATTCTTGAGTACAGAGCAGGAGTAAGCCCTGAGAATTCATTAGATTTTGCTAGTCACTTTGCTAGAGAAGCAAAGCAGGGAAAATAGGTATATAAAACATGAAGACGACGACATATGGAGGAAGAACAAAAGAGCAAGAGTCTCTAGGGATAGCAAAGGATCCACTGTGGTTTTAAATGAGCCTGAAGTTTGGAAATTCTTTAGTTTTTTGATAGACTTTGATTTACTAAACCAGAGAGAAACCATACACGCACACTGGAATTGACACAAAATGTACCTCACATTTCCACTTAGTGGTGGTTTGCAGTCATTTAACGAACCTGCTTGATATTGACTTCGGGGTCCATTATGGGCATCAACGCAGCTGCCTGGATTTTTATTTTTTTTTTGACAGTTTGATTTTCAAGACTTTCCCCTTGCTTTTAGTACTTTTTTTTGGACTCATCTTCATTAAGGATTTTAAAAGCAAAAGCCTTTGCTTACATTGAAAGTGCTACTTTTCCTAGCATCATAGTTCTTTGCTAATGG
>JAJIBD010006395.1:0-97289 GCA_021461705.1 Cryptotis parvus | reverse complement strand
GAATAGCATTCTTATCCTGCTTTTGTAGGGCCCAGGTCTCTGAGGCATATATTAATGCAGGGAGAATGGTGGAGTTGAAGAGATGTGCCCAGAGCCAGAGGTTCTTTGTCTTTTTGCTGTTTCTTCCGATGCTTCGAGCAGTAATAAAAAAAAAGCATCGAAGTAACACTCACTACACACTGAAAAATAAACCAGAAAAACACAAAAATGTTTTCTAAAATGCAATAAGTATCATGGACAGGGCACTTTCCTTTTATTAGGCTGACCTAGTTTGATCCCAAGCATTCCGTATGGTTCCCCCACACCCCACCAGTTGTGATTACTGAGCACAGAGCAAGAATAACTTTCGAGTACTGCTGAATATGCTGTCAAAAAGAAAACAAATATAGAGAAAATAAAAATAAAATGCCATTACCTTATACCGCTTTATGTAAGTAAATATAGACTCTGAGATCTTAAATATCTAAGATGAAAGATCTAATGGATGATTAAGTTGAGATTAAAATTCGGTCTTTCTGGCATCAGGGTCCTAACTACTCTAAAAATGAGTAGATATTCAGTATGTAGTTTCTGTTCATTTTGAGGCCTCACTAACAATGCTCAGAGATTACTCCTGGCTCTGAACTCAGAAATCACTCCTGGCTGTGCACTGGGGACCGTATGGGATGCTGGATATTGAACCCTAACATGCATGGCAGCATGACAAACACCCTATCTCCTGTACTCTCTCCGGAAAACACTGTTTTAAGATGGAATTAAGTAATATTGTACTTAAAAATTATTATGGTTTACAGCTAGTCTCCAGTAAAAGTCAGCATTTTTAATTTCATAATGCTTGGTTCTGTCATTGAAGTCCTCATGTTATTGACTAATCTGAACGTTATTTGCCTATAACTTCAATGTCTGAATACTTTTAAAGATGTGGAATGTATTTTCAAGTTGTTTAAAGGAATTCTACAACTTCATGCCTGCAGATAATTTATCAGGCATCACACCTCACCTTTATCTACACACAGCTTTATCTATTAGGTGAAGGAATATTTATTTGATGCTTGGAAAGGGTTATTTGACCTTTAACTTGCATTTCTTTGGTTACTAATGAGGCTTTCCTATTTTCTCTAATGTTTATCAGTGTTAGGTATTTTCATCTTAGTGAATGACAGGAATGGTTGGTTTCCTCTTTTATCAGAAGATTGATTCTTGGGCTTATGACCTCACAAGTCTAGAGTGCATTTCTCACTATCTCTGTGCTTAGAGAGTCCAGTAACTACATTCTCAGGAATGGTATGTGTGCAATTGTCACTTCACCTGTAGAAAAGGAAATGCCTGATCTCCTCCTGATGTGTGAATACCATTCGGATAGGAAAAATATCTTTTGGTAGGGAGTAGCAAGTCTAGGGGTAGAGAGGTTATTTCCACCTCACCTCTGGATTCTTCTTGAGCTGGTGCATAATCAGATTAACATTGTACATGCTAAAAGACAAAAATAATAAATGAATTATAAAGTCAGTAGATTAAAATAGGGGTATATATCTTGAGTCAAGAAATGGTCTAGGGGTCTTGCACTACAGAAAAAGAAGTACAGGTTAAGACTTTAGCATGTTGTAATTATCAATATATAGTAAATTATTTCGTGCCTGCTAAAGGAGCAGGCTTAGGGGGTGGGTGGGAAACTGGAGACAGTGGTGGAGGGAAGGGAATAGGAGTGGTAGAACTGGTGTTGAAATATTAAATAATGAAACGACTGTATGATGAACAACTTTGTAAATCACAATGTTTAAATAAAGTTTCATGCCAAGAAAAAGAAAAGAGGAAGTAGATGAATATGAGCACTTTTGGTTTGTAGCTTGTTTTTGTTTGGGGATGCATACCTTACAGTGCTCAGGGTTTATTCCTGCCTCTGCACTCAAGGATCCTGATGGTGCTTGGGTTATCATAAGGAGTGTGAGGGATCAAACCCTGTTCAGTGGTGTGCATGCAAATACTCACCGGACGTGCTATCTCTCTGGCCTCTACATTAGTGTTTTTTTTTTTTGGCTGCCTCTCCTTACATTAACATCTTAAAAGACCTTTTCAATTTATACCTATGCATAGTATAGATTGAAAAGGTCTATTATACTATACCTCCTTATATAATTTTTGTAATTTCTCTTAGTTCATTTTTCTTATTCTTAAAAGGATTGATTAAATATTTCAAAATTTTATTTCCCAGTAAGTTCTGAAATTTAATAATACCTTCTTTTCCTGATACTCCTGGGATTCCTCCTTATCATTTTATAAGTACTAGTTCTATATTTTGGAATTTGTTTCAGATGCTTTAATTTGATCCATTTATTGAGTCTATTCCAACATCATTATTTGAATATTTTTAGAAATTGGGAAATCTACTTTTACTGCCGTGTCAAGGTAAATGAGGGTTATTTCATTGTATTGTAAAATTTAAAAATCAAAGCAATCATATTTTTAAAATAATTTATTATACCACGGTGAGATAATCAATTACAAAGATGTTCATAAGATGTTCATATTTGAGTTTTGGTCATACAGTGTTCCAGCACTCATTCCTCCACCAGTGCCCATTTCCCACCACCAATGTCCCCGAATCCCTCCCCGTCCCCTAGCCTGCCTCTATGGCAGGTTCTTTATATTTTCTCTCTCTCTCTCTCTCTCTCTCTCTCTCTCTCTCTCTCTCTCTCTCTCTCTCTCTCTCTCTCTCTTCCTCTTCCTCTTCCTTCCCTTACACATTGTGGATTACAATACATACATTTATAGATTGTTACGTGTATCTTTTTTTGCCTGTTTTTAATGCTCAGTTCTAGGTTGGTATTAGCGCTTTTCGACAGCTATTAGCACACTCTTCCATTCTCTGTCTTACCTAGCTAAACTCTGACTCCCACACGTTTGTGATAATTTTCACCTTTGACAAAACCTTGTGATCCATGCTTCTCCTGACCTTGGATATTGTTATCATAATATGTATATTAATATGTATATATATATATATATTGCCATGCAAATAAATGCAGTCATTCTATATCTGTCATTTTCCTTTCTGGCTAATTTCACTCAACACGATCCTCTCCATGTCCATCCATTTATAGGCAAATTTCATAACTTCATTTTCCTAACAGCTGCATAGTATTCCATTGTATAGATGTGCCAAAGTTTCTTTACCAGTCATCAGTTCTCGGACACACTGGTTGTTTCCCAATTCTAGCTATTGTGAATAGTGCTGCTATGAAAATTAAAGTGCAGATGGTATTTCCACTGTGTGTTTTTGGCTTCCCAGGGTATATTCCCAGAGTGGTATGGCTGGGTCAAATGGGAGCTCAATTTCTAGTCTTTGGAGGAATGTCCATATTGTTTTCCAGAAAGGTTGTACTAGTCTACATTCCCAACAACAATAAATGAGAGTCCCCTTTTCCCCTGCATCCATGCCAGCATTTGTTGTTCTTGCTCTTTGGATATGTGCCAGTCTCTGTGGTGTAAAATGATATCTCATTGTTGTTTTGATTTGCATCTCTCTGATGATTAATGATGATGAGCAAGTAACTATATTTTTAGCTTAAATGGTTTCCTCCAAATTAGATTTTTCAGACAAGCCTGATTTTAATAAAAATTAAAACAACTTGTGTATAATTATAAAATTATTTTACTTGATAATTTTATATATTTTAATTAATTATCTGAGTTTTCAGTTCTTTTATTTTTAATTTTGTGCAAAAAAGCTCTATTAATTAATGGACTTACACCAATAAAATCTTCCATTTGTATGAATTTACCTAAGTA
Source organism: Cryptotis parvus (assembly GCA_021461705.1). NCBI lineage: Eukaryota > Metazoa > Chordata > Mammalia > Eulipotyphla > Soricidae > Cryptotis > Cryptotis parvus. The sequence goes on along the minus strand of JAJIBD010006395.1, from coordinate 93,500 downwards.
GAATTTTGGAAAAGTTTTTACTGAAAATTATTTTACTTTAAAAAAATGTATTCATTATTTTTAGTAGAAGAGTCCCCCCTAAGAAGTCCTCAGGGGAGGTCCGGGGCACTACTTGGCAAGGCCTGAGTATGCAGTGCTGCGTTTGAGCCCTGGTGCCGGGGTGATGCTCAGAGAACCATGTGTTGGTATGGAGTGAACTTGGGTCAGCCACACATGAGGCATGTTCTTTAAACCTCACATTGTCTTTTCAGCCCCCAGTTATCAATTTTAATCAAATCCTTATTGATGACTATTTCCTACTTGCAAATTCTATATTAAGTATTTACTAAAGTTTTAAATTTTAACTAATGATGGTTACAAATGAAGCCCAAGGCTGTATAAAGTATATCAAACATGTACACTCCTATAGTCAATAATAATCAATCAATGCTTATAAATCTCTAGATTCCTTTAGAGTATGCTGAATGCAGAACTCGAATTTGAGGATGCACTTCTGTTCTATAGCACAGAATGAACGGGTTTGTAATTTCATCACCTTAGTTGTCTGAAGTAGGTTTCCAGTATTCCCCAGTTTCATGACTCTGTATCCCATGGAAATAAAATGCCAGCTATGGAGGTTGGTATTCTGCAGCTATTCTGAGGTTTGGTAAAATATTAAACTCATAGACTTTGTCATGATGGGTTGATTTTCCATGATGGGTTGATTTTCAGCTGGTGTGCTCACTCGTAACTTTTGCTCCTACAAATGTTCCTCCTTTGACTCCTGAATCTAGTTAGGATTTGTGTACAACTATGGGATAAAGTAAATTATTTTGCCAGCCAGTGACCTGTGTCATTGACATTTGGCCTTAAAGTTGAAAACAGCATTCATTCTTACTAGCTCCTATTATCTTATTCTGTTTTTATTTTATGTCTTTCTTAACCAACTCTGCCTTGTTGCCCTATAAAAAAACTCTTTGTTCTCTCTGTAGTCTTCTTTTATCTAATAGACCTCTGACTAATATATAATTTTTAATTAAATGCAGTAGATCTTATTAATGTTATGCTGGCTGGTTTTAATATCCTGCCTCCTACTGTTTTGGGGTCACACCCTACAATGCTCAGTGCTTACTCTGTGCTCTTTTTATTTATTTATTTATTTATTATTTATTTTTTTTTTAAGTTTATTTACATGTGGATATCAATAAAAGATTACAATTAAGTTTGGTTTGGTCTACAGTGTGGCCTCCCAGTCCATCTCCCCGGTCCCTCCCTTCCCCCCTCCTGTTCTTTTCTTCTTCTCTCTTCTTTTCTCGATCGTAGGTATCTTCTATGAGTTTACCTTCTGTGCTCTTTGCTCAGGGGTCAGTCCTAGTAATTCTTGGGAGAATGTGATGCCAAGCACAGGACTTACGGGTTCCCAAATGCAAAGAAAAGAATGTGTTCTAGCCCTTTCAACCATCACTCTGATCTCAAAGATAGTTCCCCACTTTATTTTATTGGATCGCTGTGATTTACAAAGTAAAAATGTTTTAATAATACTGCTGATAGAAAGTTTCATACTTCAATACCACTCCCATCACCAGTGCGTTCCCACAACCAAAGACCCTCATTTCCTACCCACCCCAATTCCCATACCTGCTCCATTAGCTGGAACTGATTGTATTGATTGTTAAAAGCACATACTTGGCAATGTTATTGATGAATCTGTTTTCTTCCCTACTCTTGGTTATGGGAGATCTGGCCAAATTCTGTTCTTGAATTTACTTTCTGAGTTTCTAGAATGTGATAGGTTCCACTAGTTTGATGTATCATGCGGCCACAAGTGGCTGGATGGCAACTCTTCCCTGTGTGTCTTAGTCTCTGCATGATGGTTGATAGCCCTGAGGCAGTTCATGGGCGGTTCCACCAGGCCTCCTGGACGGGAAAGAGAGGGGAAGGGGGACCCCAGCTCCATCTCCACGAACGCCCGGTGATTTTTGCCTCTGAAAACTGCCTACCTGGCCTTGAACTCAGCTGCTCTGTTGGTGGCTCTGGTGAGGCCAGCTTGAGATCAGCTTCTTTCTTGGGTGGAGCTCTGATGAGCTGTGGAGTCCGGACCTTGAAAATGGAGGTAGTTATGGTGAACGAGTTTCCTCTGGCTGCTTCCGAGGCCCTACTGAGATGATGGGCCAGGACTAAAACCCATCTTCCCTCCTGGGCACCTCATGGTCAGCTGATCTAGGGGAGAGCCAGATGGCAGCTCTCCTCCGTGTTTCTGAGTCTCTGCATGATGGTTGATAGCCCCAGAAGATAGTTTTTAAAAACCCAATTCAGCTCATGTAATTTATGGTTTCTGAAATCATTTCATAATCAACTATAGTTATTTGATTTTGGAAATGAATCTATATATCTATCTGGGTCAAAAATGTAGAAAAATTAGAATTATATAAGAAAACCAATAAAGTTTCCTCTAATTCCACATTTTGGTGAAAATCTTATTAGCATTTTGTTCTATAGTTTATAAAAAGTAAAACTTCAAAACCTATGTTATTTTGGACTATCTAGTTTCCTCTTTTTGAGGGGTGGGTTTACATCTAGCAGTGTTCAAGTTTTAATGCTTGGCTCTGTACTCAGGGATCACTACTGGCAGGTTTGAGAACTATATGGGGGCTGAGGATCAAATCCAGGTCAGTCGCATGCAAGGCAAACACTAGACTTGCTATGCTATGGCTCCAGTCCCAAGATTCCTCTTTTCTCATACAAGACTTTCAGAATAATTATCACCTAACTAAAGGTGGTAAATTGCTTGGAGACACCCACACATTTCATTTAAGTTGTTCAGGTAAATAGCAGAAGCCCTGAAAGTATAATAGATCAGTGGTGAAATGCCACTGAGGGTGGGAGACACAAGGAATAGGATTGGAGAGTGAGTTTATGCCTCACTTTATGCTCCTCTTTCAAATTTTTAATTTGAGCAAATATATTTATTTCATCTTAAATAGAAAATTTCTGATACAAATTTAAGAAATGAAAAAAGTGATAGCATATGAATAAATGAGGTACTTGTTAAATATAAAGGTCAGGAATTAAGATACTTCCTGGTTTTATATTTTTGTATTAAGATATTCCATTTTAGAATGGAATGAATCCCAGGACACATGTATATAAATGTTTTCCAATTTTATTTACTAATTCATTTACTCATGAAAAATGAACTAGTTCCTGAGGCCCCATTCACTCTTAATGAAACAAACATCTCTGAATGCAGCAGTTATGTGTACCTAGGTCGAGAAGTCAACATGATGAACGACCTAAAACCTGAGCTGCACAGGAGGAAGAGAGCGGCATGGAATGCCTTCAAAGGCATCGAAGAAATAGCTAAAAAGGAAAAAAGAACCTCCAGCTCCGGGCACATCTCTTCGACTCCACCATTCTTCCCTGCATTAACATATGCCTCAAAGACCTAGGCCCTACGAAAGCAGGATGAGAATGCTATTCGGGTCTCCCAGAGAGGAATTGAAAGAGCTAAGCTTGGAATATCACGTCTCACTCAAGTGAGTGAAGGAATCCGGAGTTCTGACTTCCGTCGCTATTCCAGAATCAGGGACGCTGTCTCGTTTGCCAAGGCATCGAAATAAGATGATTTGTCTCTGCATCTATCTATATTATATATATATTATATTATATATATATAATGTGTGTGTGTATATATACATATTTAACACATGTCAAATACCAAATAAATGCTGCTCACATTTATTTAAAATATTTGCATGAATATATGTATATATGAATATATGTATATATGAATATATATACATATGTGTAGGTGAATTTTATATGCATTTGTGATGTTTAGGTTATGACAAAATCTTGAGGAAATAACTAAATAAAAGTTATGTTCATAAATTTTTTAATAGGGCTGTGAATGTTTATAGAGAACATTAGCAATCTGTCAAGTACCCTTTTGCTTAAGATACAAGAGACAGCTTTTTCTCTCTTTCTTTACCAAGTTTGGACAATTTAGGGGGTGGCTTTATTTCTTTGCTAATGGAATTGAATATTTTAACATTTTACAAAAAAATTATTGTTTCTCTGATTAATTGTTTTTTTTATTTTCCTTTTTTGGGCCATTGGAACATAATTCCAAATTTTGATATAGTTTAATACTAGCACACTTCTAGCTTCATTAACAATTTCAATCCATATGGAATTAATTAGGCATTTGGTAAAAGCCAACCTAATTTTTAAAGTAGTTTGTTGTACAAGACCCTTTGGTGGATAGATGTGTACATATGAATCATTATAATTTTAGCTTAAATTTCAAAAGTTTTGCAACTACAAGAAATGATAGACTTGAATCTGAAGCTATAATTTATTAAAAACATAAGAGATTAATATATTTTCTTAAGTTTAGGTTTGACTAAAACCACAAAGTCAATTTTAAAAAATTATAATTTAAAAATATATATAATTATAAACTGGTTACAATAGTGATGCCACTAATCATACTGATGTACAAAGTTACCCTACCCCACGAGCATCAAAATGCCAATACACTCCACCATTATCCCTGTGTCACCTAGAGGGAAATGTTCGGTATCATTTGAAGATCAGTTTTTCAAGATACTGAAAACAGAAATTTCATACAGGTGAAGACGTATTAGATTTTTATTTAATGTACTATTTATAAGGGCCACACAAAGAAGGGGCCCACTCATTAATCCCCCTGAACATTGGTAACGAGTGTTAACTAACCTAGAAGTTACCTACCATTACTTCTAGGTAATGCTTAGTAGTCACCAGGACTACTTCCAATGTTTTTATTTTTGGAGGGGTCATGTGATGATAGGAATCAAACTAGAGGCCTTGCAAGTTCTAAGCATGTGCTCTAGCATTTGAACTATCTTTCTGGCCAGAAGTACTGAAATTTAGTCTCTCAAGTGAGAAAGCATTAATCAGACTTAACAATGAGCCTTTTAAAAAAGAACTTGAGTGTTGCAGGACACCTAAAAGCCTAGGCCTCTGCATCTGCCCTGGATTGCCTCCCTGCTGGTCACTTCATAGATAGGGGGTAGTCTGAATGTGGCAGTCTTATCTGACCATGTATTCTGTACTGGCTGGTATAAATATTCTCCCATGCTACCACAATCATCGTGGGACTAGCTAGATCTCTACCCTATAAAGGCAATTCCAGGCAGATCTTGGCTTAAGATATTAGGTGAGGTGCTGGGAGAAATTACCTGAGGGCATTTGATCCTTCCTGCCAGGGGAAGTTACATTTAGCTTATAGCTTCTCCTCAGCTCTGCTAGGAGGCTTTTAATTAGCTCTGGGTCCTTGTAAACAACCAGATGGTCTCCTGAAGTTGCTACATTCTATGGAGCTGTTTTCCTGTTTTCATCTCTAGATAGCCCAGCCCAGAATGGGCTGGGCTGGGGAGTTTGGGTGGATTTCTAGCTATAAAATAAGCTGCAAGAAGAAAGAATCTCTCTCCTCTTTTTTTCCCCTTTTGCCATTTGGGCTTCCCTTGGTGTTTTGCTTCTCCGTGCTCTCCATTCTCTGTTGGGCCTCAACACGTGGTGGCAGCCATCTTGGCCTACACCTGGCTGGGACCTAGCTGGGAACCCAGGGTCCGGAGGTTTCCCTGCTCTTGGATTGCATATTGGAACCTATGTCAATATGGTGATAGTAAAGCCCTTTTAAAACTGCATCGGATTCCTGAGTCTTCATCCATTCCCCGCCGGCTTCGGAGGTAGAAGGGAACTTCGCTTCCCGGCACTGTCGGGGACCCTGGCGGCGGCTCCCTGACACTTGAGTATAAACAGCTTTGTCCAAAAGTTAGCATGGACAGGGCTGTAGGTGTAGCTCAGTCATAAAGTATTTGGTTTGTATGGGTGAAGCCCTGAGTTTGATCTGTGGCACTACAAAAACAAATGAACTTAATGCAAAATTAAATTAAAACATAGCACTTCCATATCAAATAAAGAATCATGAATTAAATCAGTTCTTACAGTGAGAACAGTAGTTGGGACTGAGCCATAAAGTAAATTCCATCATTTTTAGGATCATGAAATGCAATTCTGGGATGGTAAGAGAATTTTTTGCTAATCAAAAATGTATATATAGCCCAAGCACCTCCAGGAGTAATTCTTGAGTGCAGAGCCAGAAGTAACTCCTGAGCATTGCCAAGTGTGACCCAAAAAAGAAAAATAAGTATATATAAATTTAAACTTTAAAGTTAATATATATGTGTTGTATATTGTAGATATATACTATGAAAATTTAAAGTTTATGTATATGTGTTGTCATGTCTTACAAACATTAAGATCTACAACACAACACAACACCCTCAATTAACAAATAAAAAAATAAGGTCAGGGATATAGTCTGTTAAATATTCTTAATTTCATACTGAGAATAAAATTATATGTAGTGTATGTTTTATTAAACTTTATGAAATGCACTGATTTAATATTGACTAAAGTTTAATATACTTAATAAACCACAATATTTGCTAATATGTTAAATGTGCAATGAAATTAACTATAACTGGTGATTCTGATATTGTCTTCACTCTGTTGGCTCATTTTAAGATTACATACAACAAACACCTACTTGAAATAACCTACTTAAAATATTAAGTGACTAATGTTTATATTTTATTATACCACTGTGAGATATACAATTTCAAAGATACTCATGATTGGATTTCAGTCATACAGTGTTCCAGCACCCATTCCTCCACCTATGCACATTTCCCACCACCAGTTTTCTCCAGATTCCCTCTCTTCTCCCCCAGCCTGCCTTTATAGCAGGCAATTAAGTGACTTATTAAAGGTCATGTGTCAGAACAGTCCTGTTGTTTTCTATTTTAAGTTGCATTTATTGGTGTTATTTGATTTGATTGGTTTCCTTCCAAATATATCCTCAAAGATATAACTGGGTTAAGAATATGTTAGGTTAATAGTTTCCGCTCCTGGGACCTCTAAACTCTGAAAAATATTATTCCCCAAAATAGCTGAACTTTAGATTTAAGACAAGTATTAAAGGCACCCTTGTGATAACTTAGAATACTCCAAATTGACATTAAGGTTATATGAGAGGGGAAATTCCAAATTACTTTCCTGCTACTTTTGCATAATTCTGGCATAAACCAATGACCATTCTTAGAAAGCACCCAAAACAACCCCCCCACCACCATAAAGAACTCAACTAACTTTAAAATCATAAAATTATAACACAAGACATTTATTTAGTAACATAATTGTGTCATATTACTCTTGAGGGAGAAAAAAAGGTGTTTTTCTAGCTTTTCGTTGATTGGTTGGTTGGTTTGTGCCACACCTGTTAGTGTCCAGGTCTTACTCCTGGCTTCATGCTGGCAGGGCTTAGGGGATATACAAGGTGCCAGTGTTTGAATCCAGGTCTGCCAAGTGCAAGGCAGTTGCTCTACCTACTGTACTATATCTCTCAGGCCCCAGGAACTGTTTTCCTAATCCTAATCTTCTCATAGTTGCAGCTAAGGTTAGAATCCCATAAACTAAATTTCTGAAATATCCAAACTTTACATGACCAGAATTTCCGTAAGCAAAATTTGCTAAAACTGGAGTTTCTATACTTCAGGAAAAAAATAAGAAGATTGGCAAAGATTCAAAGTAAAGTTCATGGGCATGTATCTTGAAACTAGGAAGATTATAACTTCATATATTCATAGAATGCCAGGCACACATATTCTGACTATTCTAAGTATTTCTACAATCTGACTTACAGCCCTGGGGTTCTGAGTTCTGATGGGTGAGGTGGGGGTGGAAGGTGGTGCCATTGTCTACTGCAAGTGATAACTTTTTTCCATCACGACCTTTTATTATTCACCAATATTAGATTAAGTCTTTCATTTTTAATGGGGTCTCTTTGGGATATATCATCAATAAAGGCTATGCTTTATTTTTCCTGGAAATTTTATACATGACTGATAGTTTATTCATACTGTTAACATTACAGTAAGGATTTTAGGCAAAAACTAGGCTTGAATATTGCTCTTTTATGAGATCTCACCCATTGCTAGCATATTCATCTTATTTACATAATATAGTTAGAAGCTATTTTTTTCTGTTTGTTCTTGGGTCACACCGGGTGGTGCTTAGGACTTTCTGGCTCTGAGCCTTTAAGAGCCCTACCCCCTGTACTATCTTTCCCATCCTTGTCAGGATTTCTTTAAAGAGATTAGGGATTCCCAAAAGAGGACTCAGGGAACTATATTAACATCTTTGATGCACAGAACATTCTAAAAATGCCCTTATATGAGGGTTAATTATCTCTTGTTATGAACCAAGTCATAGTATTCACCCTAACAATAGAATCTCTGAGGTGTCTTGAGAGCTCCAGAGTGGTGAATAGGGCAAATACCATGATTCCGGAATACCAGCCCCCTTAGCAAAGCACTATAATCTAAGTAGATCTACTTGCAAAAATACAGAGAGAAGTACTTAAATTAAATCTGAAATTTGTCTATTTTGTTTCTACATATAATATCCTTCCCGAGAGAGTGATTTTTGGCTACACCAGGTGATGATCAGGGCTGTTTCTGGCTCTGCGCTCAGGGGAGTATAGTTGGTGTCAGAGATCAAACCAGGGTCAGATGTTTGCAAGGCAAAAAACTTAAGCCAAGCACTACCTCTCTGGCTCCTCCTCATGTTTCCATTCTCAATACGATATTCTTTTTTTTTACATAGTTTTTTTTATTGATTGGTTTAACTGATAACTTGACAAGTTAGTCCACTTTCTCTAAAGTAGATGATTAAATTTACAGTCATTAAAGAAATTCACAAAGGTATCCTAAATCCAGCTTTTCAGCTCACTCCCACATACCACTTCTTTTTTTTTAAGTATTTTATTATACCACCGTGAAATATACTATTACAAAGATAAACAATTAAAAAGTTCATATTTGGGTTTTGGTCATACAGTGTTCCAGCACCCATCTCTCCACCAGTGTCCATCTCCCACTACCAATGTCCCCAGTTCCCTCCCCAGCCCGCCTCCATGGCAGGTTCTTTTCAATACGATATTCTTGCGTGTTATTATGTGCACTCCAGGAAACTAAGACCTCCGCCCCTGTTGCAGGACTCCTCTAAGAGCCTCTGCATCTGCTCTGAATTGCCGCCTGCAAATCACTTTGTAGATAAGGGGGTAATCTAAATGTGGCAGTTTATCTGACCATGTATTCTGTACTAGCTGGTATAAATATCTCCCATGCTACCACAATCATCGTGGGACTAGCTAGATCTTACCAGCATATTTGCCTGGCCACATAGGATCCCTAAGTAATTAGACCAGAGAGAAATGCTGTTTGCCTCCAAGCAAACAAGCATGGCTCCCTGATATACTCAAAGGAAACTAAAATACAAAACTACCATGAAGTAGAAGAGACTTGTGAAGCTTGGAGAAATATTTAACTGGCATTAGTATTAGTCTTTGGTACAGAGACATGCCATCTCAGAAACCCCCTTCTCTACCTTAGAAAGGTTTTTCCAGGCATATCTTGGCTCAAGACATTAGCATATAAAAGACTTTGGGTGAGGTGCTGGGAGAAATTACCTGAGGGCATTTGACCCTGCCAGGAGAAGTTTACATTTGGCTTGCAGCTCCTCCCAGCTCTGCTGGGAGGCTTTGAATTTTCATCTCTAGATAGCCCAGCCCAGAATGGGCTGGGCTGGGGAGTTTGGGCAGTTTTCTGGCTATAAAATAAGCTGCAAGAAGAAAGAAGCTCTCTCTTCTCCCTTTTTGCCATTTCGGCTTCCCTTGGCTTTTTGCTTCTCTGGCCTCTCCATTTCTCTGTTGGGCCTCAACACGTGGTGGCAGCCATCTTGGCCTGCACCTGGCTGGGGCCTAGCTGGGAACGCAGAGTCCAGAGGTTTTCTCTGCTCTTGGATTGTATATTGGAACCTGTAATAGTAAAGCCCTTTTAAAACTGCATCGGATTCCTGAGTTTTCATCCATTCCTCGCCAGCCGGGAGGTAGAAGGGAACTTGCTTCCTGGCACTGTCGGGGACCCCGGCAGAGCTCCCCTCCCCCTTCCCCTAAGCTGAAGGACAGCCTTCAGACAATCCTAGGAAGGACTGACAAGTGCAATTTAGAATCCTGGACTTCAAAGCATTACTGTGACAGATTATTTTCTCTCTGGAGAATTATCTGTCCCTATTTTTCTGAGTTTCCTTTTTTTTCAAGCAAGAAACATCATACGGGGAAGTTTTAAAATAATTATTGTGAGGCCAGAGTGATAGTTCCGCAGGTAGGGGTGTTTGCCTTTCATGTGGCTAGCCCGGGTTCAATTCCTGGCATCCCATATGGTTCCTTGAGTTCCAGGAGTAATTCCTGAGTGCAGAGCCAGGAGTAACCTCTGAGCATTTCGGGTTTGACCCAGGAAGCAAAAAAAAAAAAAATTATGAAAATTTGTTTGACTCTTTGTCCCATGACTCCAGAGAGGAAATGTGTTCAGATACTTTAACCCACACTCCACATTATTCTCTAAATGCTTCTCTAATTTATAGTCACTGGAAAATAATATTCTAGCTAAAGAGAACACTGAGGAGGCAGAAAGGGAGAATGATATACATTTCTGATGTCACTTTATATTATTATTCTTTTGCATAGTGTGTAGAAGTTGTGTCGTATTCTCTTTTACTTTTAAAAACCTGTGAATTGGGTCGGAAGAGATAGAGCAGCAGGAGGGTGTTTGCATTGTCCACAACCAACCAAGGTTCTAACCCCAGCACCCCATAGAGTCCCTCAAACCCACCAGGAGTAAACCCTGAGCACAAAGCCAGGAATAAGTCCTGTCACCACAAGATGTTACACCCCCAAAATAAGTAAATAAAAAATAAAGTGATCACAATCTCTTATGCCTACAGTATCCATTGGTTCAATACTTAACTAAAGGTCCCAACAAGTGAAGTTAAAATTTTTAAAAAATTAAACATACATATTTATAAAAGAAGAAACAAATTACCATTCCCAAAAATGATGTGATTTTATACATAATAAATTCAAGTGATGAGACAATAATGGAGGTTAGAAATGTAATTGATATGAGATCAAAAAACTATAGTGTCGGGCGCTCCTGCGGGTCCCCGACAGTGCCGGGAAGCGAAGTTCCCTTCTACCTCCGGAGCCGGGAGGAATGGATGAAAACTCAGGAATCTGATGCAGTTTTAAAAGGCTTTACTTATCACAGGTTCAGGCATACAAATCAGCAAAAGGAAAAGCCCGGTGCTTAGGATTCCAGGCTAGAACCCCAGCCACGTGTAGGCCAAGATGGCGACCACCATGTGTAAAGGAGAAAAAGCTTCCAAGGGGAATGAGCGCTCACAAGGAGAGATCCCACAAAGAAGAAGACCTGAGAGGCGGGAACCGGCTAGTTTATATCCCTGTAACTCAGACCTTCCTCCCACTGTTATGGAAAGCAGGGAGGGTCCAATGCCCTTAGGTAATCCTTCCCTGCACCTCACCTAGGGCCTTTACTATGCTGATGTTTTGAGCCGAAATCTGCCTGGGAATGCCTTTGTAGTGTAGAGAAGGGGGTTTCTGAGATGGCATGTCTCTGTACCAAAGACTAATACTAATGCCAGTTAAATATTTCTCCAAGCCTTCACAAGTCTCTTCTACTTCATTGTAGTTTTATATTTTAGTTGCCTCTGAGTATATCAGGGAGCCATGCTTGTTTGCTTGGAAGCAAACAGCATTTCTCTCTGGTCTAATTACTTAGGGGTCCAGCGTGGCCAGGCTAATATGCTGGTAAGATCTAGCTAGTCCCACGATGATTGTGGTAGCATGGGAGAATATTTATACCAGCTAGTACAGCATACATGGTCAGATAAACTGCCACATTTAGACTGCCCCCTTATCTACGGAGTGATTTGCGGGAGGCACTCCAGAGCAGATGCAGCGGCCCTTAGGAGTCCCGCAACACTATAGTACTTCTATAAACTAGCCATAGTTAAATATATAACTTAGTTTGCTAAAATATATCATTTGTAACAAAAATTCAATATAAAATAACATAAGAAGAATAACAATAGATTAGAGTGTAATAGAAATTAACAGAACTGAAAATTTGTAGAAATTCTGTTGCAAGATGTTTAAGAAGAATCATAGAAACATTTTCCTAGATAAATGCAGAGCTGTGTTATACTACTTATAGGAAGATTTAATAATGTTAAAATGTCTTCTCTCAATTATAGGAGATATTCTAATAACAATGTTAATAGTGACTTTTTTTTAAAAGAAATTTAAACCAATCCTAAAATCTGTATAAGATTTCAAAAACCTTAAATCAGACAAAGCATTTCTAATAAGAATGAACCAGATTAATGATTTTAAAAAAATACTCAAAATGGGAGTTGAAGAAAATTTCCTCAACATAGTTAAGCATTTAGTCAAAAGCCAACAACAGCAAACATTGTATTCAGTGGCAAACACTGATAGCATTTCCTCTACCATCAGGCCAGGACAAGATTTCCCAGTCTCCTCTCTGCTGTTCAGTATAGTACTGGAAGTCATTGCCGAAGAAAATTGACAAGAAAGAGATATTAAGGTTAAAAAAGAAGTCAAACTATTCTTATTTATAGATGATATTTGATTATATCTACAAAACTTTAAAGATTCTTAAATAAATACCTAGAAATAATAGACTTGAGCAGTAGACTGTGGTAGTCTACAACATCAGCTTTTCTATATGCAAATAATGAAATACAAGAGATAAAATATTTTAAAATACAATTTGTAATTATGAATCAAAAAATAAAGACTAAGAACCAGATTAACAAGAAAAGTGAAAATTCATACAAAAACACTGAATTATGTCTTTTGGCCATTTGTATGTCTTCTTTGAGGCAGTTTCTGTTCATCTCTTTGCTACATATCTTGATGAGGTTGCATTTTTTCCTTGCATAGTTTCATTACTGCTTTATAGATCTTGTACACTGACAGTTGATTGGTGGGCAAATGTTCTTTACCTATCTGTGATATGGATATAGTTCATGTCTGGCATGTGAAAATCACTAAGTTAAGTCCCTGGCCCCAGCACGACCCTGTACAGACCTGTGGGTCCCCAAGGACTTCTAAACAAGTACTACATCCTAGGGGCCAAGCACCAAACTGGCAGTCCTACAGTGCAGGAAAATGCCCTTTATTAAAAAAAAAATGTTGGATCCAGAGAGATAGTACAAAATATAAAAAAAATCTAGATATTATTTAAAGTTGGTGAGAATTTACACTATATGTCCTTTTCAATGATCATTTTGGAGTATATATCAAAACTAAATATATATTTATTTTTATTTAGACAATTGGTTACTCACATTCTATCCCAAATATGTACAAAAATTCCGAAGAAAGAAACAGAGTCAGAAGTGAATGGCAAAAGCAACAAAACTGTGCAGTTAATAATAATAATAACATTCTTTTAAAATGATAAAATACTGATCTCAAATTAAGAAGAGGTTATACTCATTAGTTTCACTGGCTATGCATATTGCACAGGCCAGAAACTCTAGATTCTATTAAGTTGGAAGCTTGATAAAATAGATTATTTTACTCTAAAAAAGTGAAGTTCTTTAAGAAATATTTTACAGAGTGAACACAATAGTACAGTGGTTACAGCATTTGCCCTGTATGTAACCAATTCAGATTCCATCACCGGTAGTTATATGGTCCCCTATGCCCCTCCAGGAGTGATCCCTGAGCACAGAGCCAAGAGTAAGACCAGAGCACTGTCAGGTGTGCTCACAAAAGAAAAACAAACTATAGTTTTAAAATCCCAAATTTTGAAAATTTGCTTACTTTATGCATGTATACATATATGCCTGTATATGTATATATAGATATAGCCAAGGTATATGAGTATAGTATATATTATTTTTAATTTTCTGTGAGTGCCAAAATAACTATTTTTCATTTATGTATGAAAAATAAATAGAGTTACTATCTAAGGAAAAGTTTTTGAGATAGTTGATTATTCAATATATATTTAATTTTTTGAGTGAAGCAATACTATAAAAAAGAAAAGGGACAATGGCTTCTGTTTAATTAAACATGGATAGAATAAAACAGCATTTTTTTCCTTTTTTGGGTCACACCCATTTTTTTTCTTTTTTTGAGTTACACCAGCAATGCTCAGGAGCTACTCCTGGCTCTGCATTCAGGAATTACTCCTGGCGGTGCTCGGGGGACCATATGGGATGCTGGGGATCAAACCCAGGCTGGCACAGGCCAGCCGCGTGCAAGGCAAATGCTCTACTCGCTGGGCTTTTGCTCCGGCCCCCAAAACAGCATTGTTTTTTTAGTTGACTCGATAACATTTAAGATATGGAACCCCAAATACTTCTTCTCTCTCTTCCCTCTAGTACTCACTAAGTGATTTTAAACTTTTCAAGCTTTAGATATTAGCTATGATACAAGATATAAAACCATGAGAATACCAAATTGTAATAATAATTGAAACTAAATGTTTATTTTCTTTTTACCGTACCTGTCATGCTCAGGGGTTACACCTGGCTCTATATTCTGTGACCAGGAATTATTCCTGATGGGGCTCAGGGACATAGACTTCCAAGGATTGAACACAGGTCTACTGTGTGCAAGGCAGCATCCTTCCCAGCTGTACTATTACTCTGACCCCAAATCAGACACTTTTCCCCTTTTTTGAGGGGTGTCACACCCAGGGGCTCCTCAGGGGTTCCTCCTGACTCTGCACTCAGAAATTACTCCTTGTGGGGCTCATGCATTGCGGGTGGTGAAGTAGAAAAGCAAAAAGGTGAACTGACATTTCAGAGATGGATGTTTTATTTAAGAAAAGCTAAGCCAAGTGAACATTGGAATCTATATTTAGTGAGGTTAGATTAGTTTCCTTCAGAGGGTGCATACACTAAAATGAATTATCTAAAAGGAGGCACAGCCTACGATTGCCTGTATCATTTACAACTGATCTGTGGCTCCAGCAGGGGTACTGTCCTTCCTGCCATGGAGTGGGCACTAAGTAGTCTTTTGAAAATGTTCACATCGGGATTTGAACAAAAAGGAAACCCACAGAGATGCTCACATGTCATAAAATTGGCCTGGAGAGAAGAGCACTTAATCCTGTTTCCTTTAATCTAACAATCTAAGGCTTTGGATTTAGTCAACCATAACTTCAAAACCTAAGGCAAATTGAACACAGGAGGGTCTCTTTGAAAACACCAGTGCAATCTATCAGGTTGTGCTTGGTTCCTATAAAACACTATTTCACATGAGAACAATGCAAATTGGCAATAATAAGAGCTTTATTTAAATATTTACTTTGTAAGGTTTTAACCTGGTACATTTCCCAACCTCGTGTTCTACACCAGCAAATTATATGTGAGATTGTAGTCTTGATTATGACATGAAATATATACAAAATATGTACCTTTGTATAGAAATTAGGCATTGTATTTACAATAAGGAAATAGCATTACTGAGCAGTTTTGAGAGAACTAGGGGAAATGATAACTCAGCTGCATAACACTGCAAGAAAAAAACAGTTCACAAAAGGTGTTCAGGTCTATGGAAACATGATCACTCACACTGAGTAAAGAACTTCAGAAAGGGAGTGGTATTGAGTTACACTTTAACAGGAGACCAAATCTGCAAATTATGAAGAAGAGTACAAGAGTGTACCTTACGATGATAGTAAGAAAGATGGCATAGTCTGTTAACATCTACTCTTAGAGGTCCTTGTTTTACTAAGGAGTAAATTGTTTCATGCTATTAAGTGTTATTTAAAATGTGTGCATGGTACCGTGTACTTAGCCGTACTTCTATTCACTGTATCACTGTCTTCCTGTTCATCATCGATTTGCTCGAGTGGGGCCTCAGTAACATCTCCATATGTCCTGTCTCATGCTAGTAGAGCCCAAGGGCATCTTCTTGCTCCAGGAACATAAAGAGCCTCAATCCATTCCAGAATGAGGTCTATAATTGTTACTGATATTTGGCATATCAAATACAACATGGGTAGCTTGCCAGGCTCTGCCATGCAGGTAGCATACTCTTGTAGTTATCTCTAAGTCCAGCATTTATTGATGAACCACGTGGCCACTTGCGGCCGCCCAAGCCGGGCTGTGAGTACTTTTATTATGTTATTGTAAATATATATACATAAATCATAGATTAAAATGTGCATATTATATAACCAGCACATGTATAAACACATATAAATTATATATGTAATAGTGTAGGTACAAAGCCAAATTTTCCGTTTGAAGTTTTATTTTCTAGACATTATACATACATAGTTTAAGAAAGAAATTCAGCTGTATATTATATTAAAATAGCACAATTACTCTCTATCCTAAAATAGATGAAGTATACTTTAAAAAGAGAAATCAATGATGATATATACAGAAAAATGCAGTAATGGTGGGCGGAAGGTGTGCATTTCCTGTTTTAGTTCTGTGTAGCTTCTTTAAGAGAAAAGCCTTGAGGATCAGGGAATGGGCAGAGGAATCCTAACTATGCTAGCCTTCCACACCCACAGACAGGAAGCATGCTGTTCATAAATAACAGCTTATAAATATCTTCTTACAAATAAATATCTCTTCTCATATATAAAAGACAACCTGGGACAGCCACCACTACTTTATCCTGGAAATGACAGTGAACTGATACATTTGTGCGTTTTGTCACACAGATTTAATAATTATAAAGTTTTTGCCACATTTGCTTCACCTACTCAAATTTTAAACAATCCTGAGGCATTATAATCATTTCACCCTGTCACTTCAAATTAGTATCACTTAAATATGTGAAGATTTTAAATAATCTTAATGAGATGAACAATGTTGTCTTTTGCATCATCTACCGACAATTTATAATCAATTGCTACTGCTGTCTCAAGCATGCCATTTTAGAAAACTAATTAAGAATCCAAATAAGGTTCACATTTGCCATCTGGTGAAATACCTCTTTTTTTTTTTCCTCTCTTTTTGGGTCACACCCTGCGACGCTCAGGGCTTACTCCTTTCTCTTCACTTAGGAATTACTCCTGGCGGTGCCTGGGGGACCATATGGGATGCCGGGAATTGAACCCACGTGCAAGGCAAGCGTCCTACCCGCTGTGCTATTGCGGCCGGCCCCTGGTGAAACGCCTCTTAGACTCAGTTTGGGGCCAGAGCGATAGTCCATCGGGTAGGGCCTTTGCCTTGCACGAGGCCGGCTCGTGCCAGCCCGGGTTCGATCTCCGGCATCCATATGGTTCCCGAGCACCGCCAAGATTAATTCTTTAGTGCAGAGCCAGGAGTAACCCCTGAGCATCGCTGGGTGTGATCCAAAAAGCAAAAAAAAAAAAAAAAAGACTCAGTTTGGTGCAGTCCCTTCTCCCTTCCCCTTCTGCTTAAAATGATTTTACTTCTAATGGAACATATTACATTCAGCATCTTGCTTCTTGGTTTTAGTGGGACTTCTAGCAGCCCTGTGGTGCTTACAATGTGCTGTGGGCCTTATCGTGCTGGGAATCAAAGTTGCAGCCGCCTGCATGCCTGCGATGTGCTCCCTCCCTTCAAGCGATCTCTCCAGCCCACAAAGTTTTTAATCAGATATTCTATATTCTATCTATTAGTGTGGGGGGGGCATACATAAACTAAGAAAAATACTGGGAGTGAACATGAACTTTCTTTAGTCGGACAGAATAGAGTTTGTAACGTAGTATCTTGAATGAGTTCTCTTTGTGTGTATTATTTAATTTTTTTCAGGTTAGTTTAATTTCATTATGAGTGCACCAGCAATTCCATGTGGTTACTGAGGTTAATGAGGATTAAATAAAGATAACTTAACTTCTGAGGTTCTAGTATAGATGTACATGAAGCACCAGAGAGCTGGAACTATAGAGAGCTATTTTAGTGTATACTAGCTCTAGTTTATAGTTAATTTATGATCCAATATGCAATTTCCTAAAGTACTGGCCTGCATAATCAAAGTCTTAAAACTTTTGGTTTATTTTCAGATTTCAAAATATACCTAATTTGAAAACAAAAGGTTCTATTTTAGATTAGTCTAAATTATATGGTAGTTAATTAATATAAAAATTAAAACTCATTTCATTAAGTGGAACATATATTGATTGATTCATTTTGGTTTTTGGCCACACCTAGTGGTGTTCAGGACTTTCTTCTGCCTCTGTACTCAGGGATCACTCTCAGTGGGATTTAGGGAACCCTACAGTGTGGTGTAGGTCAAAATTCATAATGGTGCTTATTTACATAAGACAGAAAGAAGTATTTGTGGGTTAAATTTCTTCCAGTCTTCCCCAGAGGACAGGGCAGTGTGTTGGTGTCTTAGTAGGCAGCAGTCAGCCCAGTGAAGGAGTTACCTACAATCCCCAACCCCAGAGCTTTCCACATCCTCCTCTGAGTCCAGGATGGGCTGTTGTTGCTGTGGTATTGCCATCTCTTGGCACTTGGACCATGTTGACAAGAATGTTACTTGTCAGGGCCACCTATTTCATTAATTCCATTCCATGGGTAAAATATGAAAGAATAACTATGATAATACAAATATGCTACCTGATTGGTTTGATGTTTGATAATAATGTTCGACTTGGTATATATTCCCAAAACACTAATACAGCTGTCTACAGTGAGCCAGAAATTAGAGTTGTAATTTGCAAATACAGTATCAGTTCTTTCTATATCTGTACTATCTAGAATGTTAATTTAAAAGCACATCTCTTGGGACTAATTTAGATGTGGTGAACAGAAATTTCTGGAATCAGAACCTGAGTCTTCAATTATCTTTTGTAATAGCAACAACCAGTGGATTGTACTTAAGGGGCTCAGGCATACTCCTGGTGATGCTCATGTCCAACTACTCTACTACAGAAGTGCATGCTTAGATACCACCAGGAGTACACCCGCAGTTCAGTCTGGGCATGTGTGTGTATGTGTGCATGCATATACATATGTGCATATGTGGGGGTTAGGCATTTAGTGCCAGGAATCAATCGGAGGGCCCAGCACATACTAAGGCTATGTTCTACCACTTTAGCTCATCCCATGCCCCCCCAATACAATAATCTTTAACATACACACCATGATTTGAGAATCCATGAACTATCCTGGGATGAACTTGTCCATATTTACTGATTATGAAATGGAGATGCTGACATTTTAATCCAGGGCCACTAAACTTCAAAGCGCATGTTGATTCCCTTATGCCATATTTCCAGTTGCCAAGAACAGTGACAAGTTCTTGTGAAAACCTCCTATTTATCTTATGAATAATGATCTTACAAGTGAATTCATATTTACAATGACTTCTGATGCTGTATAGTTTCTTTTTCCATTTTTTTTCTGGAAGAGATTTATCTAGCAGGTTTTCTTTCAGCCATATTTTTCTCTTTTACCATGAGTGGAGATTCTTTTCTGGCTTTTTCTCCCCATCCTCTCACTTTCCTGTCATCCTCCTCTCTTTTACATAGTTAAGACATTTTCATATAGGACCCTGGAAAATTATAAAAAATAAAACAATTAAAAATGAAAAAAAGCAATGTAGAGTCTGGATACCAATTTACAATTTCTTCTTTTTTAAAAAAAATATTTTTATTGGGGCCAGAGTGATGGCACAGTGGGTAAGGCATTTGCCTTTCACGTGCCCAACCCGGGTTCGATCCCCGGCATCCCATATGGTCCCCTAGCACCGCCAGGAGTAATTACTGAGCAAAGAGCCAGGAGTAACCTCTGAGCATCGCCAAGTGTGATCCAAAAGCAAATATATATTATACCACCTGACATATACAATTACAAAGATGTTCATGTTGGGTAGTTTTCTTGTACAGGTCCTTTACATTCTTAGTTTTGTAGTTAGAAGTATTAGTGGGTTCCAGCACCCATCCCTCCACCAGTGTCCATTTCCCACCACCAATGTCCCCAATTCCCTCCCCTCTCCCCCCCAGCCTGCCTCTATGGCAGGCACTTTACCTCTTCTTTCTCCTTCTCTCTCTCTCTCTCTCTCTTTCTTTCTCCCCCTTCTCTTACACATTGTGGCTTGTAATACATACATTTAGAGGTTATCATGTATATCCCTTTGCCTACATTCAATGTCAGTTCTAGGCTGGTATTTTCATTTCCAATGATTATTAGTACACTGTTCCCTTCTCTGTCTTACCTAACCTCTGACTCCCACACACTTGCCGTTGATTCCACCCACTGACAAGACCACCTAATCCATGTTTTTCCTGGCCTTGGATTTTGGTATCATACTATATATTTTTTATATCTCGCAAATAAATGCAGTCATTCTATATCTGTCCTTTTACTTCTGACTAATTTCCCTCAGCATGATCCTCTCCATGTCCATCCATTTATAGGCAAATTTCATAACTTCACTTTTCCTAACAGCTGCATAGTATTCCATTGTGTAGATGTTTCTTTATCTACACAAAGAAACAAAGTTTCTCAATCCAGTGGTCTGTTTTCATTTACTCTGGTTGTTTCCAGATTCTGGCTATTGTGAATAGTGCTGCTATGAACAGAAAAGTGCAGATGGTGTTTCTACTTTCTGGTCTTGGCTTCCCAGGGACTGTTCCCAGGAGTGGCATGGCTGGGTCAAATGGGAGCTCAATTTCTAGTTTTTGGGGGGAATGTCCACATTGCTTTCCAAAAAGGCTGCACCAGTCAACATTCCCACCAACAAACAATCCCATTCACAATTGTGCCACAGAAAATCAAATACCTTGGAATTAGTTTAACTAAGAATGTAAAGGACCTGTACAAAGAAAACTACAAAATGCTGCTTCAAGAAATAAAAGAGAACACAAAGAAATGGAAACACATTCCTTGCTCATGGATTGGGAGATTAACACTGTTAAAATAGTAATCCACGAGGAGCAAGCCAGCCCTTTCCCATTGTCTCCACACCGCTGGGTTTGGCCTGATTTGTAATGGACATTATGCAGCCTAATACCAATGTTGCACAGCTAGCCTGGCAAGCTACCCGTGTCGTATTTGATATGCCAAATACCAGTAACAATTATATTAGGTTATTCCCATGACCTAATATAATGGTTTGAGGCTCTTCATGTTCCTGGAGCAAGCATATGCCCTTGGGCTCTACTAGCCTGAGACAGGACATGGAGATGTTACTGGTGCCCACTTGAGCAAATCGATGGTTAAGGGGAAGATAGTGATAGTGATAGTGAAAATAGTAATACACCCTAGAGCTTTATACAGATTCAATGTGGTCCCTAAAAGGATACTCATGACATTCTTCAAAGATACTGACCAAACACTCCTGAGATTTGTATGGAAAAATAAAAAACAACAACATAAAAAGAAAAGAAGTAATAAAAATATTAAAAGAATATTTTTACCCATAACTTCGTTCTCCTACTCACTAAATTTTTTTTTTTTTTTTTTTTTGCTGTCATGTTTCTTCTTTGTTATCACCTGCACTGACCCTAACCATGTTTAGGTCATAATCATCTCTCAGAGCACCGTAACAGTCTCCCAGTAGATTGCTCTATTTTGAATTTAGTAGAAACTATCCTTTGTAATTTTACTACATTTCTAAACATGGATACACACATTTACTGCAAACAACGTAAACAGAATCAGGAGCAGTTCATTGCTTCAGAATTTACGGTTCTTCCTGCATCAGTCTCGGCTTCTACCTGAGCAGCTGGGCAGATGATTCCCTTTAGAAGCGTGTCTCCTTACATTTCCAGCAGGAAGAGCCCTCTTCCCCCTCCGCCCCCCATCTACCGCTTCCCGCATGATTTTTTTTCCTACTCGCAGATAACTGCAAACATTGTGACAAATCTGGAAAGCAAATTACACTGTCTAAAACAAATCCAGAACTGCCAGGGCTCTGCAGCTGGGACCTGCTAGAACACTCTCAAATCTCGCGAGAGGGCGGGCTTCGACGATTCCTTCTGCCTGGGTCTCGCGAGAGCCCAGGATTTCGGCTCCCGGTTGGCCGATACATCGGCAGCATCTCCCGGAGCGACAGCTATGGCGGCGTCCGGCGCCGAGCAGCTCTTCTCCCTAGAGCTGCTTGTTGACTGGGTGTTTCTTGAAGCGGGAAAGTCACAGCTGCCAGCGTTCTCCGAGCACCAGGGGAGACGCAGAGGAGACGCCATCGCCGCCCTCCCTGCGCCCCGCAGTGGCCTTCCGCTTGCTGGACTTCCCCACGCTGCTGGTTTACCCTCCTGGCGGCCCGGCCGCCCCAGCTCCCGAACCCAGACCCGGGCTGCTCAGCTTCGGTCGCGGCAAGTCCTGTCTCTTCCGCCTGCACCCCGCCACTCTGCGCCGCTTGCTCCTCCGTACCCCACTTTACACCGTAGTTTTGCAGCTGCCTCCCGGGCACCCGACTCCTGCCCCGCAGCTCCTGGGCGCCTGCAGTATCTCTCTGGCCGCTGCTGTGAACAAAATCCTCGGAGCAGCCTCTCCAGGCACCTCCCAGGGTGATCGAGGAAGGTTTCCACTGTATAACCAAGTAGGGGAGTACATTGGGGACATTGCCCTGGGCTACCGCCTGACTGCTTTGGGAAGAAGCCTGCTGGGCCACCTTGAGAGGCCTGTCACTGACAGAGGTGAAGTAGAAGGTGTAGAACTGCAGAAGGCCTTAAAGGTCAGTTCCCAAACCCCGCAGGAGAAACAGCAGCCAGCCTCAGAGCCAACCCAAATTGATGCTGATAGGCCTCTGGAGAATTTAAAAGTGCCAGAGGCACCGAAGGACTCCAAGGAGATCATTGTCCACAATCAGGCCAACTCTGATAGCACTGGTTCTGCGGAGAATAGCAAAACCTGTAGAATTTGTGCAAATGTAAGGAGTGTTAGCACTCTAGATCAAGAAGTCACAGAATTGGACATGGAGACCAATATAATTTGCCCGCCACCTCTGTATTACACTAATTTTACCCAAGAAAAGACATTTCATGCACCGGGTAAAATCACCATTAAGCCTCAAATGAATATATCTGAGGAACTGAATGGTGTTTTTCCAGAAGAAAAACTTGTAAAGTCCTCAACATCTGTTCATTCTCTAAAACATACACATTTTACAACACCCAATAGCCCTCCAATGCTTTGTAATCCTCCAAATGATCAGGATGTAGGAGCAGCTAATGAAAATACATATCAGCCTCAAACTGAACAAAATAGACTTGGTATAATAAATCAGTTGCCACTGCTAAATGCTTTGTTAGTTGAGTTGTCCTTGTTATATAATCAACCCGTGGCAAATCCTCTTCATGTACATCCTCAATTGGCCTGGTTATATAGTTCTGAGCATAAGATGGCCTCAGAAACTTCTGCCAAATCTGCATTTGAATCTAAATCTAGGAAGGATAAGATTTCTGTGGGAGAAAAAGAAAAGCAATGAATCTTCAGCATAAAAATGACCAAGTTGAAAACCTAAGGCATGGTAAATATTTTGAAGAGGAAAATGGTATAACCCCAAAAAGAGTTTCAAAGGGAAAACTACTTTATGGCTTAACAAATACACTTAAACTTCGTTTAAAGCAAACAAATCCTGCTATGTTGGCAGTACATGAAAAAAGAGAACAGTATAGAAAAATGCAGGCACAGATGTTAGGTACATCTTCTAAAGCATTGAACATTGCAAAACAACACCAAAAGCCACATCAACTTCCTAGAGATAAAGATTTAGAATCCAATGCATCTTTTGCTAAATATAATGGTACTTCAAAGCAGATTAGTGGGGGCTTTGATGACCTCAGCTCAAATAAACAAAATAAACGGAACCATGTAACAGAAAAGACAGTTGATTATGGTAAAAATAGTACCAGTGATATTTCACTGGAAGAAATTGTGAGTTCTGCAATCTCCATTGTCCCAGAAAGTTGTACACAGGCAAATATTGAAAGGAAAGTAGAAATGAAGGCCCAAAGCCCATGTGGTTTCCAACAGGTTGCAGTAGACAGAACTGTAGCAGAGAAGCAAATAAATGATGGGGGAATTGAAACCACTGATAATGAACATTTTTATGCTGACATGACTGAAAAGAAAATAAGTAAAAATAGTTCCTCTGAAAACATCTCACTGAAGTACTCAGATGATTTTACCAGCTCTTGCTATTCTGAAGATTCCTATACAACTGAGGATACCAGCAGAATTTTACTAGTTCATGATAGCAGTTCAAAGATAGAAGGTCCTAAACATAGACAATATAGAAGTAACTCTAGTGTAACAAGATTATCCATAAAAGAAAATAGCAGTGAAAAGAGTTCTATTATTAGCCCATCTTTTTCAGCTGGATCACCAGTATACCCACATAAAAAGACTTATATTGCAAAACCTCAAGATAGAAGTTTGGAGGAAGCATCTAGCAGTGATTTATCTTCATCACCTTGGACTGAGGAAAAGGAAAACCAGGAGGACCAAAATAATATGCATAGTTCTAAATTTATAAGGAGCACTCAAGATACCTCGGTCAAAACAAGAAATGGTTGCAAATTTTTAGAAAGAAGTCAGTCACCTCAGACATCTCAAGTGAGTTCTTATATGCCATCTAATTTGTCGGAGCTGAAATTTAATATCCTGGACTTCAGCAGCACATCAGATCACCTTGAAGAAGACAGCGATGAAGTCGGTTCACTAAGTATTTCAAAGCAATGCAAAGATATTTGTGAATTAGTAATAAATAAACTTCCAGGATATACAATGTAAGAATATGTGCTTTTAAGAAACATGAATTATGTGAATCTTTAGCAGATACAAATTTTGTTACTCCTATAATTAATCAGTACTATTAAATTTTATAGTAAAGATTACTAAATTGCATAATTTAGGTAGGATTTAAGTTTTCTAATCATAAGAATATGAAGTTATATTTTATCTGTACTAAACATCCTGTGATACTGATTGTTTTAGAATGAGTTCATATAATTTTGAAACTAATAAAGATAACTTCAAATTTTAATGGGACTGAATCATTTAACAAATATAGAAGACTTAAACATTATGGGAAAGACAAAGCTAAATTGAGCCATAAAACCTGCACTTATCAGACCTTACCAGTTCACAGAATGATTTTTTATTTGGGAGAAGTACACCTAACAATGCTCAGGATTTACTCCTGCCTCTGTACTTGAGAATATATGGAATGTCAGGTACCAACCCCAGGTCACATGCAAGGCAAGTACTATGGTTATTGCCATAGGTATGGATTCCAGAGGGAAATCTTGGACACACACTAGGTGAGGTTTTATTTATAATGTCATGTTATATTTTTTTAGTGCTCAATGCTTTTTAAATTGGAGTTTATTTGATTTACCTTGTTAAATGTTCAACTTATGTGAGACTTAAGTTCTATGACCTAGGATAGAAGGGACCATAATCTCACTTTCTCATCAATTCTTAGTATTGGGCATTTTCTCTCATGAACAAAATCATTTTTGAACAAATTAATTTCATGCATTTTCATAAGGTGAGTTGGGGGGTGGTTATTGTAAAAAAAAATAGAAAATTCTTTGAAGGATATTTATTTGGCTAATGTTTGCTGGATATAAACATCCTTTAGGTATGCATCTGAAGTGTTTGGAAAAGGAAGTTAAAATAAGTTATCTTTCTATACATTTTCTTGTTTAGAAATCAGAGCTTATTTCAAGTTTCTCAGTAGTTATTTTTAATGTGTGAGTGTTCTTGTGAAGTTCAGCGGTCATAATTTCTTGCATTGGTTGGTGCCTAGATCTTAATAAATATACATCTTTTAGTTTTTCATGTTATGAACTGTCATACAATGTCTTGCTGTTATGTAACTATACCTAGAAAGAAATCAATCTTTCATTTGTTGGAAACATAGGCCAAGACAATAAGTCCAAATAACTTGACATGTCTCTAATCATAAATCCTTGTTGGGTATAGAGATCTAATTTCTCTCAGATTATTTTAATTTGGATTATGACATAGTATTACTGTCTGTAACTGTCTTCCCATTCATCATCGATTTGCTCAAGCAGGCACCAGTAACATCTCCATATGTCCTGTCTCATGCTAGTAGAGCCCACTGGCATCTGCTTGCTCCAAGAACATATAGAGCCTCAAACCATTCCATCAGGTCATGGGAATGAGGTCTATAATTGTTACTGGTATTTGGCATATCAAATACGACACAGGTAGCTTTCCAGGCTCTGCCGTGTGGGTGGGATACTCTTGTAGTCATCTCTGTTCTCAAGCATTTATTGATGAACCGCATGGCCTCATTTGGCCACGGGAGCCGGGTTGTGATCAGCTCTTCTGCTGGGTGGAGTTCAGACAAGAGGGGAGTCTGGATGTGGAATATGGTGGCCCTCATGGAGTGGGGGTTGTCTGGCTTCTTGCGAGGCTCTGCTGGGGTGGTGGGCCAGGGCTAGAACCCGTCATCCCTCCCGGGCACCTCGTGAGCGGCTGGGCAGAGGAAGAGCTGGTAGCAGCTCTGCCTCATGTCTGTGAGTCTCTGGATCAGCATACCTGGGCGGACTTGAAAAAAGACTGCTGCAGGGTGGGTCAGTGAAGAGCCGGGCTGTGATAGACTCTCTGCTGGTTCGAAGGAGTTCTGACGAGAGGGGGAGTTGGATGTGGAAAATGGCAGCCCTCATGGAGTGGGGCATCGTCTGGCTTCTTGCGAGGCTCTGCTGGGGTGGTGGGCCAGGGTTAGAATATATCATCTCATGATATATAGTAAATGCACGAAATGAGAGCCTACTACCGAGAGTATACCACCTTCATAGCAGAGCCTGGCAAGCCACCTGTGTCGTATTTGATATGCCACAAACCAGTAACAATTATAGACCTCATTTCCATGACCTGATGGAATGGTTTGAGGCTCTTTGTGTTCCTGGAGCGAGAAGATGCTTGAGCTACACTAAAACGCGACAGGAAGTATGGTGATGTTACTGGTGTCTGCTCGAGCAAATCGATGAAAAACAGGGAAGACAAGTGATACAAGTAATGATATATAGAAATTTGTTAAAGCAAGAGTTTAGAACCAAAACTTCAAAACTTGATGGATTCCTCTCATTAGGGTGGGTGCACCATTGGGAGGTTGGGACCACACTCAGGACTTCTGGGATTACTCATGGCAGTGCTGCGGGTGAACCTAGAGTCAACCTAGGTTCAAGACAATGTCTTAACCTCTCTGTATCTCTGGCCTTAGACTATTCTAATTTTTATCCTAAAAAAAATAAGAGGAAAATGACTTGGTCAAAAATCATGGTCTTTGGAGTGATAGTACAGTTGGTAAACACTTGCCTTGCATGTGGCTAACTCTGGGTTTGTACTGACATCCCATATGGTCCTCTGAGTACTTCCATGAGTCACTTCGGCCACTAGAGACACACCCACTGGTGCTGGGGAATGAGGGCACCTGTGTGCCAAGTATTTAATTCAATGCCTAAAGAATACAAGGCATATGCTTAAGCTCTGAGCTATAATTCCTACACCAAGTATTTTCGGTTTTGATATCAAAACACTTCAAATTACTTTCTCAATTTATTAGGGTAATTTTGGAGATAAGGAAGGATTACTCCTGCACATCTGCATGGTCTGAGGGGTCATATGGGATAGCAGGGATTGGATCAAACCTGGGTCGGCTGCATGCAAACCAAGTGCCCAACTTGCTGTACTATGTCTCCAATTAAGGCCCCAAATCACTAGCCTTAATTTTTTTAAGTTCTTCTTTATAGTTTGGGTAAGTTAGTTACAATAGTAATAAAGTGAATGTGTTTTTCAGCTGCATATAGTGGAGCTCAAAGACTCCCTCCTTGTTTTGCACTCAGGGATCACTCCTAAGGAGACCCTGTGTAGTGCTGGAGAACCTGAGGGGACCCTGTGCAGTACTGGAGAACAAACCGAGGTCCACTGCATGAAAGGCAACTCCTTAAGTCCTCTGCTATCCTCCCCCATGAACCTCCTCAACCTCATTACCACCAAAATGCTCTTGTCCTCCACCAATGCTGCTGTTACTCTAGTCTCTAGTCTGGAGATCATTAATCACTATCACTATCACTATCTTTCCGTTCATCATCAATTTGCTTGAGCGGGCTCCAGTAACATCTCCATATGTCCTGTCTCATGCTAGTAGAGCCTAAGGGCATCTGCTCGCTCCAGGAACATAAAAGAGTCTCAAGCCATTATATTAGTTCATGGGAATGACCTAACATAATTGTTACTGGTATTTGGCATATCAAATACGACACGGGCAACTTGCCAGGCTTGCCAAGCGGGTGGCATACTCTTGTAGTCACCTCTAAATACAGCATTTATTGATGAACTGCGCGGCCACAAGCGGCCACGTGAGCCTGGCTGTGACAGGCTCGTCTGCTGGATGGAGCTGACAAGAGAGGTCCAGATGTGGAAAATGGCAGCCCTCATGGAGTGGGGGGTTGTCTGGCTTGTTGCGAGGCTCTGCTGGGGTGGCGGGCCAGGGCTAGAACCCACCATCCCTCCCACGAGCCTCGTGAGCAGCTGGGCACAGGGAAAGCTGGTAGCAGCTCTGCCCCATGTCTGTGAGTTTCTGGATCAGCATGCCTGGGCCGGATTAAAAAAAAAATCTTTTCATTAATCTTAACTTCAAATTGAAGTGAAACAATCCTGGTCTTTATAAAGATAGATTAATGGTATTTGCATTCTTGAAAATATAATATCCTGGAGACTAATCAATATAGGACTGGTTTGAGGATTGAATGAAGTAACATTTATATAACTCATCTGACAATTTGGATGATTGGGATGATATGTCTAATATCTGGGTATCTATCTCTGTACCCTCTGGAAAGCCTGATGGGCCCATCCATGAACTGCTTCCAGTGCTGTTGACCATGATCCAGAGATGCAGACACATAGCAGAGCTGCTACTGGCTCTCCCGGGCTAGGCTGATTATGAGGCTTCCAGGATTGGGGGCAGGTTCTGGTTCCAGCCTGCCACCCCAATAGAGCCTCAGAAGCCATAAAATCTTCACTCACCACAATCACAGCCATTTTCAAGGTGTGGACCCTACAGTATATCAGAGCACCATGCAAGAGAGAAGTTGATTTCAAGCACAGGTATGTGGATCTCGGTGGTTAAAGTCACCAGGCTTTTGTGGAGATGGATCTGGGACCCCTTCCCCCACCTCTGTCTCCTCTGGAAGTCCTGGTGGGTCCACCCACAAACTGCCTCCAGCACTGTCGGCCATGATCCAGAGATGTAGGCAAATGGCAGAGCTTTGGATTTTACTCAGATGCTCAGATTTACAAGGTGAGTGGTCTGAAATAATCCTAAAGTCATTCCTCAGAAGAACTAGATACTATGTATGAGAAGACAGGGATCATGAGGACAGTGTCTTATTTCCTCCTTTCCTTAATGTATTTAGGGGCAGGTAACTTTGACTGTACTCTAAAACTTCAACACTCCTAATTGTTTCAGTCACGGGCTTGGTCCAGTTTATCTCTGAAGTTTGCTTAATCCCATGCCCATTTATTTACTTTCCACTTTCAGTTTCCGTGAAATAGAATCTTATTTTTATGACTATACGTGGTCATAAAATGTATACAGATATAAATTCTGTATGTGTTTACATAACTAAGAAGAAATTTTGTAATCTAAGAATTTTTCTAGTGCTTTTGGATCCTGTCTTGGCAAAACAGTAGGCCACTCAAACTTAAAAATGAGTTTTACCTCTACAGGACACCTTCTACATATGTACACACTGCAATTTTATTTACTTTTACTTTCTATGGCAAATAACCTATCAAAGTGTCTTTCATAAAATATATGCTTAATAAAAATTAATAGCATTGAAGAGAAACAATAATTGAGATTAATACTCATTCATGGTTTACAAACGTGTTTGTCTGCTTCACTCCTAAGCAAAAAACAAAAAATTTGAGGCTGGGGCACTAGTTTGCTGTGTTGTGAAATTGGTTTGCTTGGTCTCCTGATCTAAGTTAAGAATAAAACAAGGCCCAAATGGTTGATGCCTACACCTAGTTTGATCCAATTTATTTCCTTTTTATTTTATTTTGTTTTGTTTTATTTTAAAGTTAGAAGTCTATTTCTAGAATAATAGGGCAAATACAGAATGCATTGTGAATTTGTACATCATCTTTGTTCAGGGGCTATGCTAATATTCTCTGTATCGTTCCAATTTTAGTATATTTGCTCCAAAGTGAGCACTCAACTGCTAATCTTAAGATCCAACTAGTTAAGATGGGGATGACCACAGACGAGGGAGATCCTGTTCTCCAAATTTACCGAAGGTAAGTTATGCAAGATCTCCCCAGAAGCCTGGATGCCCTTTTTGTAGCGGATGTTTTTCTGGCTGGCAACTTGATTCTAACATATGGCACATTTTAAGAAGCACCAGAAGATCAAAATAGTCAGGTTTCTATGCTTCAGCTGCATTTCTTGAAATAGCTTGGTTATAAAACTCACAACAAACAAAACTTCCTTTAGCACTCTCGGGTGTTAGCAAGAGCTAGACTGTGGTGTGTATTTAAATCACTTTGTACCTGAATTTAAATTATCATCATTCTTTTCATAGGAAACCAGTTTCATTTTATGTGTTATAAGGAGCAAGAATTTAAATGAACAAGTTTAATCTCAAATGTGGAGTCCCTTGCTAGTTTTCGTGGTGTTATATGTTATTCACTTTTTATTGAATCACCAGAGTTACAAAGTTACCAAGTTGTTCCTGATTTCAGGCATATGATGTTTCAAAACAGTCCCATCACCAGTGCTGTCATATTTTAAGTATTCAGGAAAATAAATAATTCAACAAATTCCAACATCACCAACTTAAATCAATTCTGTCATTGTACAGTGTTGTTCTGTAGTTTATATGTATCCTTTTACTCTCTCTCTCTCTTTCACACACACACACACACACACACTTTCTTTTGTCTTGGTTATTGCTTACTTTGCTCCCTCGTAAAACACACAATTATAACTGAAAACTTTTTATTTTCACTTTGCAGTTATTTGCTCTCCCATCAAAGAGATATCCATTACTTGAGTATTTTGTTTTGTTGTCAGATTTCTTATTCTGTTTGAAGCTATGTAGGTCATAAAATTTTTCTTATTGCAAACAATTCTTCGGTTACTATGCACATTCCACTCTGTGCACATGTGCTCAAAATTTCTTAATATTTTAGATCTAGCATGGGGAATTTCCAGTTTGAGCATACGTGGCAACTTCATTATTGCAAAATCACTCTCCAAAGTACTTACAACTGATTTACTAACAACACATGAACATATATCTTAATCCTATGACCCAAATTGGGTAAATATTATATTTTGTATTTTTTGTTGCTCTGTTTTGTGTTCAGTGTCACAGTAAGTGTTTATATCTATAAGATCAAATCCATTCCCTTCTCTTTTAATATGATCTGTATTGTCAACTATTCTCAAACTTTTTTGGTCCGAGGAATCTGAAATACTTTAGACATTACTGAGTAATAACTAATAATCTTTTAATGATTAGTCATGACTTGACTTTAGCAAACTATTATGTGCAAATATAATATTTTTGTTTTTTTATGAAATGTTTTCATTACTTTATAATTATATAAAAATTAGGGAGCACTGTGTCTCACCTGCTATAGGTGTATGAGAATTATCACATCTACTAGTGAAATTCCAGTGGTATCACAGTAAAATCACTATCATTGATCACTTGAATCCCATTATTCATTGATTTGCTCGAGCAGGCACCAGTAACATTTCCATTGGATCCTATCATGTGCCAATGACATCTGGTTGATTCAGAAATATGAAGAGCTATATGCAGACAAAAATCACTATATGCAGACAAAAATCCCTTCCTCATTCCTCCTGTTGTTGTTCCCTTTCCCTTCGGTAACCACCATACCCAATTTTAAGATGGTAAGTTTTTTAAATTTTGCTTTGCAAGTTTTTGTTATTTGTATTGCCAAATACCAGTAACAATTATAGACCTCATTCGGAATGGATTGAGGCTCTTTATATTCCTGGAGCAAGCGATGCCCTTGTGCTCTACTAGCTTGAGACAGGACATATGGAGATGTTACTGGGGCCCGCTGGAGCAAATCGATGGTGAACGGGAAGACAGTGATACAGTGATTTGCATGAAACCTTCTAGTAATTGTATTTTCCTTCCTAACTAATTTTGCTTAGCGTAATCACAAATTCAAGCCTTGTTGTCAAATAGTTCATCTTATTAAATAGTGGAGTAGTATTCTCCAGAATATATAAAAAATGTACAGCTTCTTTATCTATTATGGGGATTTAGGTTGATTCCATGTCTGTCTATTATTAGAAACTATGAAGCTATGAGACAGGGGTGCTGATATCTTTTTAACTTAGTGTTTCAAAATTCTTTGATTATTGCCTAGAAATGGTATTTCTAAATTATGCCTAGAAATGGTATTTCTAAATTATGTGGTTTGTTGCAGGACACCCTAAAAGCCTAGGCCTCTGCATCTGCCCTGGGTTGCCTCCTGCTGGTCACTTCATAGATAGGGGGATAGTCTGAATGTGGCAGTCTTATCTGACCATGTATTCTGTACTGGCTGGTATAAATATTCTCTCATGCTACCACAAGCATCGTGGGACTAGCTAGATCTTACCAGCATATTTGCCTGGCCACCTTGGATCTCTAAGTAATTAGACCAGAGAGAAATGCTGTTTGCCTCCAAGCAAGCAAGCATGGCTCCCTGATAACTCAAAGGCAACTAAAATACAAAACTACCGTGAAGTAGATGAGACTCTTGTGAAGGCTTGGAGAAATATTTAACTGACATTAGTATTAGTCTTTGGTACAGAGACATGCCATCTCAGAAACTCCCTTCTCTACCCTATAAAGGCAATTCCAGGCAGATCTTGGCTTAAGATATTAGGTGAGGTGCTGGGAGAAATTACCTGAGGGCATTTGATCCTTCCTTCTAGGGGAAGTTACATTTAGCTTATAGCTTCACCCAGCTCTGCTAGGAGGCTTTTAATTAGCTCTGGGTCCTTGTAAACAACCAGATAGTCTCCTGAAGTTGTTACATTCTATAGAGCTATTTTCCTGTTTTCATCTCTAGATAGCCCAGCCCAGAATGGGCTGGGCTGGGGAGTTTGGGTGGATTTCTAGCTATAAAATAAGCTGCAAGAAGAAAGAATCTCTCTTTTTCCCCCTTTTGCCATTTCGGCTTCCCATGGTGTTTTGCTTCTCCGTGCTCTCCATTCTCTGTTGGGCCTCAACACGTGGTGGCAGCCATCTTGGCCTACACCTGGCTGGGGCCTAGCTGGGAACCCAGAGTCCAGAGGTTTTCCCTGCTCTTGGATTGTATATTGGAACCTGTGATAGTAAAGCCCTCTTTTTTTTTATTTTATTAATTTTTTTTTTTTTTTTTGCTTTTTTGGGCACACCCAGCAATGCTCAGGGGTTTCTCCTGGCTCTGCACTCAGGAGTTACTCCTGGCGCTGCTCAGGGGACCATATGGGATGCCGGGATCGAACCCTGGCCTGCATGGGCCGGCCACGTGCAAGGCATATGCCCGATCCGCTGGGCTATCGCTCCGGCCCCCAGTAAAGCCCTTTTAAAACTGCATCGGATTCCTGAGTCTTCATCCATTCCCCGCCCGGAGGTAGAGAGGGAACTTCGCTTCCCGACACTATCGGGGACCCTGGCGGCGCTCCCTGACAGTGGTTATGTGGCATTTCAATTTTTACTTTTATAAGGAATCTTCCTATAAATTTATATATAAATTATGTTATTTTTATATAAATTATGTTATTATATATAAATTATGGTATTATATATAAATTATGGTATTATATATGACATATAAATTATGTGGCATTTCAATTTTTACTTTTATAAGGAATCTTCCTATAAATTTATATAAAAATTGCACCTATTTTTATTTCCACCAACATTGTATAAGAGTTCCTGTTTTCCTATGCCCTTTCTAGCATTTGTTGTTTACAGTCTTTTGGATTAAGGCCATTTTCACAGGTGAGGGTGAACTCTTTCATTGTATTTAAACTTTCATTTCACTAATATTGTGTGATGTTGAACCTTTCATCATTTGTGTGTGAACCGTCTGCAGGTTTGCTTTAGAAAAGTGTTTGCTCAAGTCTTTAACTGAGGTTTTTGGTTTATATTGTTGATTTCTGTAAATTCTTTATATGCTTTGGATAGCAATACATTGTTGTATGCTTGATGTGAAAATATCTCCCAGATACTAAGTTGTATTTTGTTTTTGTGTTAGTTTCTCTTGCTGTGTAAAAGCTTTCTAATTTGATGCAGTAATATTTGCTTATTTTTTGCTTTTTCCTCTTTCTATTGTAATTGAATCTCAAAATTCAGTTAATTGAATCTCCGTGTTAATGTCTGAGTATATATGCTATGTTTTTTTCTTCCTATTTTATTTGGATCTTGATCCAGTTTGTTTCATTTTCTGACTAGACTTTTTTTAGTTTATGGGGCCATGTATCAAACCCAGCTCCTTACACATCTAAGCCCATACTGTTATACTATTTCTCAGTAGACTTTAAAATTAGCTATATGGGCCAGGACCAAAACCCATCTTGCCTCCTGGGAGCCTCAAGGTCAGCTGAGCTGGAGGGAGAACCAGATGGGAGCTCTCCCTGTGTGTCTGAGTCTCTTCATAACCCTGCGATATGGGTCCGATAAACCTGAGGCAGTTCGTGGGCAGGGTCACCAGGCCTGTATTTAAACTTTCATTTCACTAATATTGTGTGATGTTGAAAATTTCATCATTTGTCTGTGCACCATCTGCATGTTTGCTTTAGAAAAGTGAGACAGAGAGGAAATGGGGACCCAAGCTCCATCTCCACGAATGGCCAAACACCTCTGTAGGGCCTCGGAAGCAGCTGGATGAGACTTGCTCACCATAATTGTCACCATTTTTGTGGTTCGGACTCCACAGGTCATCAGAGCCCACCCTGATGCTAATCTCAAGCACAGCTCATCAGAGCAGCTGAGTTCAAGCCCAGGTAGGCGGTTCTTGGAGGTGGAAGTCACTGGGCATTCGTGGAGATGGAGCTGGGGTCCCCATTCCCTCTCTGTCCCATCCAGGAGGCCTGGTGACCCTGCCCACGAACTGCCTCAGGGCTATTGGCCATCATGCAGAGACTCAGACACATGGGGGGAAAGCTGCTATCTGGCTCTCCCTCCCACATGCAAAGCGGCCAGGCGGTATAATAAACTAGTGGAATCAATCACGTTATAGAAACTCAGAAAGTAAATTCAAGAACAGAAGTCAGAAAACCTCACACAACACAACCACAGTCACCCTCTGGTCCAGACTCCACAGCTGGACACAGCCCGACCCAAGAAAGAAGCCGAATTCAAGCCCACACGTGCAGGACTCGGTGACTATGCTAACCAGGTTTTTAGAGAGCCTGGACTGGGGCCACCTCTCCCCACCTCAGCTCACTCCACAAAGGCCTGGAGGCCCCACCCAGAACTGCTGCCGGGGCTCTCGCTGGACACCAGGTATTCAGGTGCAGGGTGGAGACTCTGCCTGCCTACCTTGTGCTAGACTGATGGGGTGTCTTGGGGGGTGGGGACAGGTTTTGCTCCTTGGCCTGTCCTCCGCCAGACACCCAGATGTCAGAAAACCTCATGCAACACAACCACAGTTATCCTCTGGTCCAGACTCCACAGCTGGGCACGGCCCAATCCCCATGGCACACGGGCACCTGTGCGATATTCCAAAACCTGGTATACTACAAACTTGTGGGAGTCAGAGGCTAGGTAAGACAGAGAAGGGAACAGTGTGCTGATAATCATTGAAAATAATTATACCATCCTAGAACTGAGCATTGAATATTGGCAAAAGATACACATGATAACCTCTAAATGTATGTATTACAATCCACAATGTGTAAGAAAGGGAAGCAAGAAGGAGAGAGAGAGAGGAGAGAGAGAGAGAGAGAGAGAGAGAGAAAAAGGAGATAAAGAACCTGCCATGGAGGCAGGCTGGGGGAAGAGAGAGGGAAGTGGGACATTGGTAGTGGGAAATGGGCACGGGTGGAGGGATGGGTGCTAGAACACTGTAGAACCAAAACTCAAATATGAACATTGTGTAATTGTATATCTAACGGTGGTATAATAAAATGTTTAAAAACATTTTTCTGGGGCCAGAGCGATAGCCCAGCGGGTAGGGCATTTGCCCTGCATGTGGCCGGCCTGTGCCGGCCTGGGTTCTATCCCCGGCATCCCATATGGTCCCCGAGCACCGCCAGGAGTAATTTCTGAGTGCAGAGCCAGGAGTAACCCCTGAGCATTGCTAGGTGTGACCCAAAAAGAAAAAAAAATTTTTCTTCCTGACCTTGACTGATCAGTATTCTTTTTTACTGCTCTCCCACTTTTGCTCATATTTCTCCACCTACTCTGTCCATAAACCATTAGTATCACTGTGCCTTGGTGATTCCTTCAGTGAGTCCATGGTGATTCTTTTATTTATTATGTATTTATTTATGCATTAGTCCTTGGTTTATTTTTTGGCTTCTTTATTAGCCTGTAAACTCTAGGACAAAGACTTATAAGTGTATTTTCTGCCATTTTATACCCAAATTTTGATTCAGCTACTTGAGTTCTGGCACACATGCATTCCATAAATAACAGTGTAACACATGTTAAAGTGTTCAAGGTGAGAAAAACAAACAAACAGCATTTCCTTAGGAGACTCACACAAGCTCACAGGCACTCGTGGATGCACACAGTATGTGCAGACAAACACAGAGTTCATGTGCATTTCTTTTTCCCTTGAGGGGATGATCAATGATCAATATTTATTTATTTGTTTGTTTGTTTGTTTATTCTGTACCTTGATGGTCCAGAAAAACCACTTAGCTACAGAGAAGATTTCAATTATAAAGTGAGATTAAAGTTTCAACACTGGTATTATTACACAATTATATATGCTTAAGTGGGGGAAGGGAAGGCAAGAAAGCCCATTGGAAAGAATTTCAAATGGCAATCAATTTTATAAGGTTACTACAGATCAAACTAGGTTCTGCTGCATGCAAACAAGTGCCTTACTGGCTGTATATCTTGGAAGCCCTACTTTTTGCTGTTTTACTTGAGCATTTTTTTAATTTGTATTTTACGTTTATCTTTTTAAAACAAATTTATACTTTTTAAAATATTCATATTTTTCTCATTATGTATGTAGAACACAATAATTTAATTATCTAATAAGTTTTATATATTCTATTATATTCCTTTTTATGTTACACCATTTTTATTTGGGTTAATCCAATATAGGTTTTCCAAAATCAGTTTTTTTTGCTTAGGATCACTATAATCAACCCATTAGCTCTGAAAAATGTCTACATAAGCTTTCAAATTACAGAAAATGGTCATTTCTTTCATTCAAATGTATTATGCTGATTATTTTCTAGATTCCAATAACATTACACTCTGCAGTGAATAAGAATTTCTCCTTTGAATTTTCTTTTGAACTATATTCAAGAAATTTCTTTAAAATTTCCCTTTAGGACCTTTGCTTGTGGCTCCACCATTCCAGGTGAGGGTTGCTTTCAGCTGACATCACTGGGCCTACTCCAAAAGAGAGGTAGAGCCCATCACTTCAGCTAGGTCCCAGTAACCTTCACTCCAAACCTACACCAGATGAGGACCTTCACCACAGCTCTTTTATGACCTTAGGCTTGCTGCTCTGTCTGCCAGGTGAGGTTTGCCTTGGGCTGACATCACAGGGTTTACTCTTTAATGGTAGGCAAAACCCCTTCCTTCCGTCTAGGTCCCAGCAGCCTTCACCCTTTCCCCACCTATGCCACATAAACGGGCCTGAAGCTCAACAGATCTGCTCAAAGACAATAGAGAGCAAAAAGACGTTCTGCTCACGTTATTATGCTTCCTGTCACTTGCTGTGGATGAGCAGAGAAGAAAGAGAGAAATTTTCAGCCGATTCACTCTGCATCTTCCAGGGGTCCAACTACAAAGACTATGCCCCCCAACCCACTAAGAATACAAGGAAACTAATAGGGAAAACATGTAGAAGCCCACCAAGTGCAATAAGTGCAATATCAGCAAACAATATCAGCAACGATGTAAACAACAGCAACCTGCTCAGTTATCCTCAATGTCGTTAGTGACACCATGATGAGGTTGTTCAGTGTGCTCAATGTGCTCAGAGAAATGATAGCAAAGTGGTCAGAAAAGCACAGGAATGTATAAAAGTTGAGGTGAAAATACTACCACAATCAGAAATGACAGAAACAAAGAGCATTGTACGTGATATTTAAAAAAAAATCAATAGAGGCTCTGAACAGTGGAGTTACTTTAGCTGAGCAAAAGAGCAAGGAGCTCTGAGAAGGAGGAAATCAATAGGAAAGAGCAGAAGGTGAAAAATAGTCTGAAAAGAAATAAACAGCATACCAGAGAATTTTAGTGAGTTCAAGAAGAACAATGAAAGAATCATCAGAGTACCCAAAAAGCTGGAAGGAGAATTTGATGGAGGAACACTAAATAAATCATTGATATGAATTTCCTTCAGTTGTGAAATATAGACACTGAAATCCAAGAAACCTTAGGAGTCCCAGAGAAAATAGACCCAATCAGGAAAACTCCAAGACACATACTCAAGATGACAAAATTAAAAAATAGAGACGAAATATTGAAAACTATAAGATAAAAAAGTCAAATATAAAGGAGATCCCATAAGATGTACAAATATAAAGGAGATCCCATAAGATGCAGATCTATCAAATCAGACTCTATGAGTCAGTAGAGTTTGAAATAACATAATACAAAAATTCAACAAAATTAGCATCTCATCAAGAATACTTTATCCAATTAGATTATAATTCAGGTTTCAATGGGGAAACAGTTTCATGAACTGGAAGCAGCTTAAGAATTCATAGTCTTGGGCCGGAGTAATAGCCCAGAGGGTAGGGCCTTTGCCTTGCACACGGGTCGCCCATGCTGGCCCAGGTTCAATCTCCAGCATCCCATATGGTTCCCCGAGCACCACCAAGAGTAATTCCTGAGTGCAGAGCCAGGAGTAACCCCTGAGCATCACCGGTGTGACCCAAAAAAGAAAAAATAGAATTAATAGTCTTGAAACCAGTTGTAAGAAGTGTTAAAAGTTTGTTTAATATGTGCCAGTCTCTGTGGTATAAGATGATATCTCATTGTTGTTTTGATTTGCATCTCTCTGATGATTAATGATGATGAGCATTTTTTCGTGTGTCTTTTGGTCATTTGAATTTCTTGTCAAAGTTTCTGTTCATTTCTTCTCCCCCATTTTTGATGGGGTTGGCTGCTTTCTTCTTGTAAAAGTTTTACCAGTGTCTAATATATCCTGGATATTAACCCCTTATCAGATGGGTATTGGGTGAATATTCTTTCCCATTCTGTGGACTGTCTTTGTGTTTTGGTCACTATTTCTCTTGAGGTGCAGAACCTTTTAGTTTCATGTAGTCCCATATGTTTATCTTTTCTTTCAGTTGCTTTGTTAGTGGTGTTTCACCTTTGAAGATGCCTTTAGCTTCAGTGCCGTGGAGGGTTTTTCCTATACTTTCTTCAACGTACTTTATGGATTCAGGTCTGATATTGAGACCTTTAATCCATTTTGATATGATTTTTTTGCATGGTGTTAGAGGTCCAAATTCATTTTTTTACATGTCACTGCCCAGTTTTCCCAGCACCACTTGTTGAAGAGGCTTTCCTTGCTCTATTTTGGATTCTTTGCACATTTCTCAAAGATTAAATGATCATGTGTTTGAGGAATGGTGTCAGGATACACAATTCTATTCCATAGGTCCACAGGTCTGTTTTTATTCCAATATCACAGTTTTAATTACTATCCAATACCACACCGTTTTAATTACTACTGCCTTGTAGTACAGTTTGAAGTTGGGAAGGGTCATGCCTCCCATCTTCTTTTTCCCAAGAATTGCTTTTAGCTATCCATGGAGGTTATCCGAGAACAGCAGTGCTGGTGTGGATCGGGAAAAGAGAATTCTCATTCATTGTTGGTGGTAATGTCGATTCAAACAGCCTTTTTGGAAAACGATTCAAACAGCCTTTTGGAAAACAATATGAACATTCCTCCAAAGACTAGAAATTGAGCTCCCATTTGACCCAGCCATACCACTCCTGGGAATATACCCTGGGAAGTCAAAAACACACAGTGGAAGCACAATCTGCACCTTAATTTTCATAGCAGCACTATTCACAATAGCCAGAATCTGGAAACAACCAGTGCCCGAGAACTGATGACTGAATTAAGAAACTTTGGCACATCTACACAATGGAATACTATGCAGCTGTTAGGAAAAGTGAAGTTATGAAATTTGCCTATAAATGAGTGGACATGGAGAGGATCATGTTGAGTGAAATTAGCCAGAAGGTAAAAGACAGATATAGAATGACTGCATTTATTTACATAACATAAATATATATATATATATATATATATATATATATATGTACATATTATGATACCAATATCCAAGATCAGGTGAAACATGGATCAGGCGGTCTTGACAAAGGTGGAAATTATCACAAACGTGTGGGAATCAGAGGTTAGGTAAGACAGAATGAACAATGTGCTAATAATTGTTGAAAATGCTAATACCAACCTAGAACTGAACATTAAATACAGGCGAAAAGATACTTGATAACCTCTAAATGTATGTATTGTAATCCACAATGTGTAATAGAAGGAAGAAAGAGAGAGAGAGAGAGAGAGAAAGAGATAAAGAACCTGCCATAGAGGCAGACTTGGGGGAGCGGGGGACGGAATCGGGACTTTGGTGGTGGGAAATGGGCACTGGTGGAGGGATGGGGCCTGGACCACCGTATGACTGAAACCCAAATATGAGCATCTTATGAACATCTTTGTAATTGTATATCTCATGGTGGTATAATAAAATATTAAAATTAAATTTAAAAAAAGTAACCTGCAGGTGAAAAAAAGCGTTTGTTAAAGGACAGGACAAACTCTGCATCATGTGGCATTACGTGGTGGCTTTTGCTAATGGTACAGATGGTTGTTCTCTACTAAATTAAGAGTGACAAAAACATAACAATCAAGCATCATAAATTGACTTTCATTGATTTGTTTTCTATTAATTCCATGTGTAATTCTTTTAAATTTTGTTGGAGGAAATAATATAAAATACATATTTTATATGTCTGCAAAGGGTTTTAGCTGAGGTTTGAAGGGCACCCAGGGACATGGTGGAGGGCTGGGGTCACTGGTAGTGGGGCTGGTGTTCGAATACTCTATTATGAACAACTTTGTAGACCACTGTTGGAGGACATGTTTAGCTAATCTGGGAGTTTTGTTGTTTTGCTCACTCCCAGCTTAATCTTATTTAAGCCAAGGTTCATTCTAATGAGATCTCTCTTCTATGTAAACACTGCTAGAGGGTGTGGCAGTTACAGAAGTCACCTTGATTGAATAACTTCTGATTTATACATCTACTAAGACTTCTATGTTTTCTAGATTGGGCACAGCTCCTCTTTATACCCACTGCACCCAACGTGGGACAGTTAGAACTTACCAGGAGACTACCACCCTGGCTACGTTGAGACTAAAGGAAGACTGTAGGAAGGATCATACTAGTTTGCTCTAAGCAGGCGAGTATGACCCTTTCAGTACATGAGAACAAGGTACTCAGAATCACACTGGTGCAGATAATAATAAGGACCTTGTGGGTACCATCTAGATTACATGAAGCTCATGAAGTTAAGATGTATTACTTTATATCAGCCCCCTCCCTCTCCAGTGTTTTACATAAGAGATAATCTCGGGATTAGTCCTTGGTGTAACCTTTGTTTATACCTGCAATAGGGTGTGGCACTACACTCTGTTTAGGGTTCTTTGTTGGCATGACAACCTCCCGATTGGGTTACTTTGGTGTATATAAAGGGGCTGACTTGAGGCCCCTTCACCTTTGCCTTTTGGTTCCTAAACCTTCAGCTTTTGGCTTTTGGCTTTTGGCCTTTTTGCTCTTTGGCCTTTGTTCCTTCTTCTGGGTAGGACTCAGCTCGGGTGAGATCCTCTCTTTGGTGGGAGACTTAGGCTCTTTTTGTGTGGTCTAAGTTCGGACCAGAGCTAGAGTTTGTTCATTATATTGGATTGCTGTGGAAGAGCTTTTGTACTATTAAAAGCCATTTTTGGAACTGCACCGGACTCGTGAGTTTTCATCTTTCTCCCGGCGTCCTCGGAGGTAGAAGACAACCTCTGTCCTGACACTGTCGGGGACCCCGGCGTTCCCCGACAGACCACCGTTCTTAATAAAATTTTTTTAATACTATGAATACTTTTCCTTGAACATTCTTCCGTTAGTAAGATCTGGTGGTGAAAGGACTTTTGTTTTAGAGAGAACTGTCATGCTCAGCAAAGAACCCTCAGAATGTAAACAAAACCTAGAAACTCCAAGCAAAATATCTTATTTTTATTATCAACTCTTACTGAAAGGACAATAGAAAGGATACATAGACAAATGATGAACCACATTTCTTTTCATCTATACCAGATAAATAGTGCATATGAAACATTTCTGAACTCCCTAGGCATAGCACCTTAATATTTCTCATTATCAGTCATTGTTCAACTAACTTGAAGTACTTACCACTTGTGAGACATTGTAAAAGGCACTTAGAGGCAACAGGCAAGTCATACATTGTCCCTTCTGGTGATCGTTTATATTGTGCCACGTATAATTAAGGTGATTATTTATAAGAACAAGTGACTTTTTTAGACTTCAGCAAGAGGTCCCATGCTTTAAAGAATTCCACTTTTCTGAAAGCATACAAGTTAACCTCATCAAGGCACACATGGGTATTGTCAAATTTTTAAAAATTATCTTAGGTAAGAAGATACATTACTGGGACTGAAGAACTAGTATAGTGGGTAGGATGTTTGCCTTGCATGAGCTTATCTGAATTAACTCTCTGGAACCCCGTTTGTTTCCCAAGCCCTCCAGAAGAGATCACTGAGCACAGTCATGTGTAAGCCTTGATCATTGCTAGGTGTGTCCCGAAATAAACAATAAATAGACAAACAAACAGACAAACAAACAAATAAACAAACGAACAAATAAATAAAAAGGAAGAGATAATATTAGAAAGAATTTCTGCTCTAAGAAAAGCATCCAGACTGTAAGATAAGCTGGGTGACTCTGGGGTCAGGGCTTTTCTTTTATAGGGAGGAGTAAAGAAGCTGACAAAGAACTCTGGGGGTGGGGAGGGGGGGGATGAGAGA
This sequence comes from Cryptotis parvus, assembly GCA_021461705.1. NCBI lineage: Eukaryota > Metazoa > Chordata > Mammalia > Eulipotyphla > Soricidae > Cryptotis > Cryptotis parvus. Next base: position 50,312 of record JAJIBD010006395.1, on the reverse strand, counting down.
TGATATGATCGAACTGTTCATTTTCCTTTGTTTGTGGTCATTCCTTTCCCAGGAGCAATCCCTGAAATCAGTCTATTCTTTTTTTCTGTGCTCAAGGCTGGGCCAATATAGAGGGATCTGGTCAACTTTGACAAGTTAAGTTAGTGAGTATTTTGTCAAGGTTACCAACTGGGGACATACAGTTCAAATAATTATTTTTTGGGAATTGAGTCTAAAATGGGATTTTTAGGTTCTTTGACTGATCTTGTCATAGCAAACAAGGGGATCATACTCAGTCTTTTTTAAAGTCACAGGGGAATAGGTGTGTTTTCTGAAATACTAAGTCATCTTCTGGAACCCAAAATAAAGAGTGTGTGTGTTAGTGGGAAGAGGTTTCTGCAAGGAAACGGGACTCGGGCAAGTGCAACACCATCAGAGGCACAACATGAGAGATCTGCTGTTTGCTGGCCGTGACAGTGAGGGCTTAACCTTAAATATGTTTTTATGACCAAGCACCATAGTGTAAGTATCTTGTGCTCCAGAGATGCACAGCAGAAGCATTTGAGGTCATCTGAGTCTCATAGTTTAAAGTTTCATCCTAAAATAGCTGCACCAAATAACCTGAGATTTTATTGAAGTTCAGATTCTCAGGGACCATGACAATCTGCAGAACTACAATCTGTCCTTTACTGATTCACATTACTAAAGTAAATGATCTGGCTATGTCACTTCTAGAGTTTTACCTAAAAATTACAAAAATTAATGTGATATATATACTTTATATATACATTATATATGCATTATATATACATATATTTCATGTTCATTGCACAAAGGCTGCATAATAGCCAAGAGCTGCAAACACCCAGGTTTTCATTCACTGGATGGATAAAGAAAACATATTATATGTACACAATAGAAAATACTCTGGAAAAAATAAAATCCTTACATTTGCAATAATACTGTGGATTTAGAGAATGCTATGCTAAATGAAATAAATAGCACAACCTATGTATAATTCCACACATATATTGTGTATAGAGAAATCAAGAAAATGAATATAAAGCAGATAGAAACTTTGGGGTTATAAAACCAAATTAGTGATCATCAAAAAGGAAGAGGGAAAGGGTATGGATAAATTGGGTAAAAGGGTTCAGATGATGGATTCGACTTTTAGTGGTAAATTCAATAGATGATGATTTATAATGAACCACATCTGAAACTTAAGTACTGTTACAATGTAAAGCTAATTCAACAATGGTCCAGAGTGATATTGCAGCAGGCAGAGTGCTTGCTGTATCATCCTCTGAGTCTGCCAGGAGTAATGTTAAGAGCAAAGCCAGGAGTAAGCCCTGAGCAATACCTTAAAATAAAACAAACAAACAAAAAAAGGTTATTTCAATAAAATATGTGTTTCATAAAAGGGGAAATAGTAGAGCTAGAAGTGCCCTGGAAGTCTGAAATGTCTGTAAATGAGGGCCCGTTGTTGGGCAAAAAGGATTGAGCCAGGCTATGAATAACTAGGCAAGTACTATAACTGGTAATAAAAACTTATGGAGAAAAGCAGTGGAAGAATAATGAATATTTTTGGTTTTCATTTGTTTTTATTTTACTTTTTTGGGTATAACTACCTAGCTGTGTTCAGCACTTACTCCTGGCTATGCTCAGCGGCAGCTCCTGGGAAGTGCTCAGGGGACGATATGGGGTGCCAGAAATCAAACCCTTCCCTGCTGTGTTATCTCTACACCCCAAGTGACTGGTGTTAACAAAGGAAGGACTCAGATGCATTCAACATTTGAAAATACCACTACATGCAGCTCAGCAATTTACAGGAGGACCAAGAGGTGGTGAAACCTGGTAAAGCAGAAAATTTAAAGTTCCAGGCACATATCTTTTTCAATTAGTAATATTCCGATTTAAATATTTGTTTAGTTTGGGGGCCACACCTGGAAATGATCAGCTAGCTCAAACCACTCCTAGAGCTCTCTGGGGACCGTGGATCAAATCAGGGTTGGCTGTTTGCAAGGGAAGCTCACTACCTGCTATACTGTGGCTCCCAGATACTGAATGTTTTTCTATTTATTTATGGGAGGGTCTCCCGGAGGTACTGCCAGGACCCAAGGGTCGCTCCCAGCAAGTTTGATAGTTCAGTGCTCTATGTAGGCTGCTCTTGTCACCCTGTGGTGCTCCAGAGGCCACAGGGCTACACTCTGGGAATAGCGGGCAATCTGCATTGTGAGTAATTCGGAAGCTAGGCCAGGGGAGGGTCAAAATGTCAATCATGACTGAAATCTAAAGACTTGGCTTCTTTTCCAGGCTGTCTCTCAATCCTGAGTCTTCCTCAGAATGATGCCTTGGTACATGTGTCTGGCTTGCCCTAAGCAAACAACCTAATGTGGAAAGAGTTGGAGGAAACCATTAGTTTTTTTTTTTCCTAAAGCTACACACAAAATCACTTCCAGTACAATCTGCTCATTAGAAGCTAATGATTAAGTTAGCCTATTTTAGGAGACCAGGAGAATTAAGCTCCTACTTGTGAAGGAAAGAATTCCACAGAAATAATGAATGATATACAAACTAGCCTTAGAAAAATCATTCCTGTTCTAGCCTCTGAAGACCACAACTTTTTTTTTTTTGCTCTTTTTGGGTCACACCCGGCAATGCTAAGGGGTTTCTCCTGGCTCTGCACTCAGGAATTACTCCTGGCGGTGCTCGGGGGACCATATGGGATGCCGGGATCGAACCCAGGCCCGCACAGGTCTGCCGCTTGCAAGGCAAACGCCCTACCTGCTGGGCTATCGCTCCGGACCCTATTTTTTTTTTTAGTCTTAGTACTTAGAAGAATGTGATTTCACGCTATTTTGACAAGAAAGAAATTCTAGATACTATGGACATCTTTTAAGAAGATAATTGTTCTTAAGATGAAAGTTTACCATTTAAAGGTGGAAAGGGAACTTCTATGTTCCATAAAGAGAAGGCTACAAGTTGTCTTGTGGCAGTGTGTGAAAATAAAGGGATAAGAGGAGAAAAATACCCTAGAGAGAGTAGAGTCTTCGAGATCCTAGAGAGAATGAAGGAATGGAGCGGAGATGGTGGGCATATATACACTCCAAATCATGACTTCTTGAAGCTCTCCGGATACTAAGGTTGCTAATATCATGTAATATTCAAGGGGAGTGGTGTTTTTGTTTTGCCTTAAAACAAAGGTCTGAGTTTTACAAACTGCTGTGGTTTGCATTGATCAAGACAGAAAAACACATGTAGCTACAAGTAAGTAGAGAGAAATAGGAAGCCTTGAGAAGGCCACCTTCCCCGCCTTCAGAAACACCTCACAGGCTTTTGGGACAATGGAGGGTGAAGGGTAAGATGGCTGTGGTACACGGGGACACAAAGCTTTCAAATGTCATAACGTTGAGGGCAGTAGATTATTTAGCTTGGATTTTGCAGAAATTCAAAGGGGCAAAGAAGACTCAGTGAATAACTAGTTTTCTGGGAAGTTTTGCTGAGTTAAATGCGAGCTCAAGATATCCCTTGGTAAATTTTGTATTTGAATGCTAAATAATTTTGTCATATTTCTATGAAAAACAACTATTGGGAGTACATAAGTTTAAGAATGTTTATTTAGTTAGTTATCTAGCTTTATGATCCTAGCTCTGGAATATGGTAGAGAGTGAAACGTAGTCCTGACTAGGTAATGCAAGTCTACGGAGCTGCCTTCATGTGCTCCCTGGAATCAGGTTGGCTCCAGTGCTTGGGACTCACCATTTAAAAAGCATTTTGACCTTTTATCCCTTTCCTAAGAGCTTCATTTTAATCTTGCACAACTCGGATAGGAATAGAATAAATTATCTGGAAGAGCAGGTCAAAATGACCTTGTAGCTTGTTTAATATTAGTTTGAATTTTTTTTTTCAAGAGCTAAACTACATTTTCAGAGGCTTCTTTTTATTAAAGGCTTTAAATGCATTTTGCTAGGATGACAGTAAGTTTTTCTAAATGCTACCTTCTAAAAGTTTATGTAACTTTCCATAACAGAAAACAAAATTGCCTGGAATTCTAAATCCCCTAGATTCCTATTAATATAAAAAATATACTGTATAACGAGCTTTTTATATGACCCCTGTTCAGAGCTGAGGCATTAACAACATTCTGTACAGGCATTGATGACAAATAACACCCTAGATTTGATTCCTTAGTTATCAATTATTATCAGTTTGCAGTACTTCTGGAATTCTTATTTTAAAATAACTAAATTTTTAAAATAAAAGTTTAGAATAATGCTTCACTCTTGGTTCTGGTGGCATATGTTACCAGATGACAGATCGTAAGGAACTACAAATTTGTAGCTGAGATGGGAATGTGACAACAAATAGAACTACTTTACATATAAAATGATTGCAACCCAATTGAAAATTAATAAAGGACATAAATAAAATTTTATAGCAAGTAATCAATAAAATCCAATATAATTTTGCCAGGATAAGAGTCGTAATGGGTAGGATCATTGCTATCGCATAATTTGATATTTTTTAAACTCTGTATTTGTCAAAATCTTGTTTGTTTGTTTGTCTTGAACACTGCTCTGTCCTGTTCCATAGATGTTTGAGTAGCAAAATTAAACCTCGTCACTATATCATTTCATTCTCTTTCCTTCTTCCAGCATGGACTCGGCCTCTGGGCCTTAAAGGGTGATGAGGTCGGGGTTCTCTCTCTCATATACCATCCTGCTTCTTCCTTTGATTCTTATGCTTCTCTGTTGTGGTAAAGAAAGAATGGAAAATGGAGTTTCCATTCGTTGTTGCATTGCAGTCTTCCTTGGCTGTTCTTGTATGCTTGGCTGATGCTTGGTGGCCACTGGGAGTGCAGAAATAAACTTCTATACATTATTTAAGTGATGGAATGAAGATAACATTGATAGCATTAATTTTTTTCTTTTTTGGGTCACACCCTGCAATGTTCAAGGGTTCCTCTTGGCTCTGCACTCAGGAATCACTCCTGGCGGTGCTCGGGAAACCATACAGGATGCCGGGATGGAACCCGGGCGGCAAGAGCCAGTCACGTGAAGGTAAATGCCCTACCCGCTGGGCTATCGCTCCAGCCCCAATAGCGTTCAATTCTTGACATCAGTTCATCCTGATCTATCATTTCAACCCTTTCAACTTTTCCTAAATAGTCATTGTCATAGATTTTCATAAATAGCATGCTGTTACCACTTGGTGTTAATAAAATCCAAGAGCTAAGTTCATGTGATTGACAAATGATTTTAAAAGAGAACAAATAAAAAGTTTTATTGTGAACCTATTATTGTGGACCGCATAATGACTGGATTTTCCTAGATAAATTTCTCTATAGATAATATCATATAGTTATTGAAAACTATCTCTATATAGTTTTCAATAACCTCTAGATTGTTTTAATAATAACTTATTGAAACTATCTCTAGTTTTCAATAACTTATTGAAAACTATTTCTAGATAGTTTTCAATAATAACTGTTGCCTTATGATAGACTTCTTGGCTTCAAGTTCCCTAAACTTCCATCAACCCACCTGATCCAGGGGAAATTGTTGCATCCATATGCGCCATGGTAATATAGACATTTCAATGGCCAGACCTGTCTCTCCTTAATACCATTTTCCTCTCTCTCTCTTTTTCTGTAGTTACTTAGGCACAGAGCCCAGTGCCATCAACAGAGTCCAATTCTCAAGGAAGCTGACTTGACATTTTGGTTAGAATCTACAATCTCTTAAGTGATTCTTTTAGAGTGCGATTCAGTGGGGCAGAGTGATAATCAAGTGGGTAGGGTGTTTGCTTTGCACATGGCTGACTTCAGTTGGATCTCCGGCATCCCATGTGGTCCCTGAGCACCTCCAGGAGTAACCCCTGAGCACTGCCCAGTATCACCCAAAAGAGGGAAAAAAAGAGTGGGAGTCAGCGAACTTCTATTGCAAAGGCTTGATGGCAAACATTTTCTACTTTTTGTGAGTCAGGCAATATTTACTTTGACTATTCAGTACTACAACTGTAGTAAGAAAGCAAACATAAAAGATACGAAAATGATTGAGCATGACTTTATTCTACTACCATTTCATTTACCATAAAAGGTGTTAGGCTTCTCTTTCCGCCCTGATAGAGCCTTAGAAGACAGAAGAACTCATACACCACAATCACAGCCATTTTTAAGGTCCAGATTCCACAAGTTGTCAGAGCCCCACCCAAGAGAGAAGCTGATTTCAAGCCCAGGAATGTGGGTCTCGGCAGCTAAACACAATGTGCTTCCATGAAGCTGGAACTGGGACTCCTTTCCTAATCTGGTGCTCACTGAAATACCTATTCGGCCCACCCAGAGCTGCTACCGACACAGTCGGCCACAATCTAGGGATGCAGATTCATGATCTGCAAAGCGGCCAAGCAATACCTCAAAGCCTGGTACACTGATGTATCAGGTATCATATGACATTTCATAGAATTAAGTATTGGGCATACAATCACGAGTATGTGGACATGATGTGTGGTCTTTGGGAACATATCGATAATTTCCCATATGGTGAACTCAAGTGGCACAAGGATTTAATAATCTCTACTAACTTTTATCTAAGAATTAGCTCCAACAAGTAATATAGAAAATATTATTCAGCATATGCTTAGGACAGATTCAAACAGAAGTTGAGAAAAATTTGAAATAAGTATTATCCATAGGTGCTGTTGTGGTGGGTATGGGGTTAAATAGTTGAAACCTACAAAATTCTAGAAAGCATGAAAGTGAACACAAGAGCAGAAATCGGCCAGACTCACACATAACAACCCCTGAAAAATGTCATGACTTTATCAATACCATTCTCTTATATGGGCTGTAATGGTAAATATAAGTGCCAGGTAAGGGAGTAAGCATGGGTGTGAGGATTGGGTGGGATATGAGGGTTTCTGGTGATGGTGGGGACACACTGGTGGTAGAACTGGTGTTGAACAATGAATCTCTCTAACAACTGTATTGTGAAAACTTTGTACTTTGTAAATCAAGGTATTTTCCCAACACCACTTGTTGAAGAGGCTTTCCTTACTCCATTTTAGATTCGTTGCACCTTTATCAAAGATTACATGATAATGTGTTTGAGGTAGGGTGTCAGGATACTCAATTCTATTCCATAGGTCCACAGGTCTGTTTTTTATTCCAATACCATGCTGTTTTAATTACTACTGCCTTGTAGTACAGTTTGAAGTTGGGAAAGGTGATGCCTCCCATCTTCTTTTTCCTGAGGATTGCTTTAGCTATCCTTGGGGGTTTATCGTTCCATACAAATTTCAGGAGTGTTTGGTCAATTTCTTTGAAGAATGTTATGGGTATCCTTATAGGGACTGCATTGAATCTGTACAGAGCTCTAGGGAGTATTACCATTTTTACAATGTTGATTCTCCCCATCCATGAGCAGGGAATATGTTTCCATTTCCTTGTGTCCTCTTTTATCTCTTGGAGCAGTGTCTTGTAGTTTTCTTTGTACAGGTCCTTTACACACTTGGGTAAGTTGATTCCTAGGTATTTGATTTTTGTGGCACAATTGTGAATGGAATTGTTTCCTTAATATCCCTTTCTTCTCTTTCGTTATTTGTATATAGGAAAGCCACCGACTTTTGGGTGTTGATTTTGTATCCTGCCACTCTTCTATATGTGTCTGTTGTTTCTAGGAGTTTTTTGGTAGAGAGTTTAGAGTTCTCTAGGTATAATATCATGCCATCTGCAAATAATGATAGCCTGATTTCTTCCTTGCCTATCTGGATGCCCTTGATGTCATTTTCTTCTCTGATTGCTATGGCAAGTACTTCCAGTACTATATTGAATAAAAGAGGTGAGAGTGGGCAACCTTGTCTTGTCCCTGATCTCAGGGGAAGGCTTTCAACTTTTCCCCATTTAGAATGATGCTCGCTGTGGGCTTTTGGTAGATGGCTCTAACTATCTTGAGGAAAGTCCCTTCAATTCCCATTTTCTGGAGGGTTTTAATCATGAACGGGTGCTGGATCTTGTCAAATGCTTTCTCTGCGTCTATTGATAGGATCACATGGTTTTAATTTTTTTCTCTTATTGATATGATGTATTATGTTGATTGACTTGCGAGTGTTGAACCATCCTTGCATTCCCGGGATGAATCCTACTTGGTCATGATGTATAATCTTCTTGATGAGTCTTTGGATTCTGTTTGCTAGTATTTTGTTGAAGATCTTAGCATCCGTGTTCATCAGGGATATTGGTCTGTAGTTTTCTTTCTTTGTGTTGTCTCTCCCTGCTGTATGACCAAAACCCAAATATGAACTTTTTAATTGTATAATCTTTGTAATTGTAAAAATAAAAATTTTAAAAAAGAATCACGGTGTTTTTACAAAGTACAACACCTTTGTACTTTGGTGTACAAAGTGTTGTATGCGTGTTTGAAAAAAATTAAATTAAATTAAAACAAAAAAGCTCTTCATGATTGGGTCTCAGCCATACTGTATTCCAACACTCATCCTTCCACCAGTACATATTCCCCAACACCAATGTGCCTCATTTACCCCGTCCCCTAACAACCTGCCTCTATTACAGATATTCTCTCTCTTTCTCTCTCTCATGCTCATGTTGGTTTGAAATACCAATACTTGAATGTCATCATATATATCCCACACACATTTGTGGTAGATTACAACCATTGACAAATCCTCATAGCCCCTTTTATGCCTGACCTTGGATATTAGTTTTATACTATTTTTCTTTAAAACTCACCAATGAATGCAATCATTCTATATCTGTCCTTCTCTGACTCATTTCACTCAGCATGATACTCTCCATGTCCCTCCATTTATAGGCAAATTTCATAACTTTGTTTTTTCTAACATCTACATAGTATTCCATTGTATAGATGTACCATAGTTTCTTTATCCAGTTGTCTATTTTTTGGGCACTCAGGTTGTTTCCAGATTCTGGCTATTGTGAATAGTGTCGTAATGAGCATAGAATTGGTATTTCTGCTGTGTGTTTTGGATCCCAGAATATATTCCCAAGAGTGGTATTTCTGGGTCAAATATGAGCTCACTTTCTGGTTTTTGGAGGAATGATCATATTGTTTTCCAAAAAGGTTGGACCAATTGATATTCTCACAAAAAATGGATGAGAGTCCCTTTTTCCTTGTATTTGTGTCAGCACTGGTTGTTCTTGCTTTTTTTGGATGTGTGCCATTCTCTGTGGTATGAGGTGATAGCTCATTGTTGTTTTGATTTGCTTTTCCCTGGTGATTAATGATGAAAAGCATTTTTCATATGACTTTTGGCCATTTGAATTCTTCTTTGAGGAAGTTTCTGTTCATTTATTCTCCTCATTTTTTGATGGAGTTAGATTTTTTTTCTTGTAAAATTCTACCACTGTCTTATATATCTTGGATATTAACCCCTTATCAGATGTGTATTGTGTAAATAGTCTTTCACAATCTGTGGGCGGTTTTTGTATCTTGGTTCACCATTTCTTTTGAGGTGCAGAAACTTTTTAGTTTTGTGTAGTCCCACATGTTTATCTTTGTTTCCACTTGCTTTGTTAATGGTGTTTCATCTTTGAAGATGCCTCTCATTTCAATGTCATGGAGGGACTTAAAGTTATTTAAATATTGTCCTGTAATGACCTACTTGTCTGTAGCCATAGAACCCTGAATGAGCCTGATCTCATCTGTAATTTCCACAAATAGTGAATGCTTGAGTGATCTTACTCTCCTCTGATTCTTAGGACCTAATAACTATCACTATCACTATCTTCCTGTTCATCATCTATTTGCTCGAGCAGGCACCAGTAATATCTCCATATGTACTGTCTCATACTAGTGGAGCCCAAGGGCATCTGCTTGCTCCAGGAACATAAAGAGCCTCAGACAAACATGCTCAGTAAATGTAACCAAACAGATGAAGCAGAAAAATGATCACATTCAAAGAAAATGTATAAAATGTTTAAAAATATTATCCTAACTTACTATAAAATCCAGACAGAAATCAGATAAGATCAGGTCATCAAACATTGGATAGTTCATGTTCATTTCTTGTTTTGTTCCGGTTTGAAAAAGATCACAATTCTTTTGTTAGATTATAGATGCTGTTAGTTTAAATTGCTCTTTTCACAGTGATATGTACAATGGTAAGCTTCTAGAATTTAATGATGAACAGCAAGATGAAGTAATGATTTAGCATTAACTTAGCTACACAATACTGAATTAACTGATAAATTTGTCCCCAAATCCAAAGTATTATTTATGGTGTAATCCAAGATATAACTAGGAACAATGGATTAAAATTAGGAAAATAACTTTTTGGGGTAAGATAAAACATTCTCTAGACAGTGAGACCTACTAGACTGTGAAATAGGCTTTCAAGTAAAGTGATAGAAATATAATCCCCAGACACATTCTAAATAAAGGAACAATGGACTCAAAAGTACTTTGCAAAGAATTTTGCTCTCAAGCTGAAGCAAGAAGGGAGCAGGGAAATGGATTGACTCCCAGATGTGGTTCATAGACTATTTACTTTGAATAGAGGAGAGAAGGCTGGTATCCAGGTATCCTGAAGAGTTGCTTCGTTTGAGAAGAGATAGAAACACAGAGCTAGTAATGGGAAGAAGGATGCATGAATCAGAATTAATATAGTCAATTGACAAGCATTTCAACTTAGATTAAAAGGCCAGCTAGAACTAAACAATGACAATACAAAAAAATATCTTGGATACAGATATACATGAGAATATAGCACCCGCATGGCAGAGCCTGGCAAGCTGTCCAATGCGTGTTCGATATGCCAAATCCAGTAACAGAAATGTTTATTTTCCTGACCCTGAAAGAGCCCTTAATACAGCAGCAGTAAGATGGTCAGACTTCCTTGTAAAGACCCTTAAGGAACGGTTTGAGGCTATTCATATTCCTGAATCAACCAGATGCCATTGGGCTGCATTGGCACGTGATAGGGTCCAATGAAATGTTACTGGTGCCCGCTCAAGCAAATTGATGAATAACGGGGTTCAAGTGATTCAAGTGATCTTGGATACAGAGAGCATCTCTATTAAAAGAAGAGATTTGTACATTAGAAGACTTTAATCTTGATAAAATGTGTAACAGGAACTAAGGCAAATGCCTGAATGGAAGTTTGCCTTGCCAATGTAATGCAGGCATATATTTATAGCTTTTATTCTCATGAAAGAAAAAGTAGTGAGGTGCGGATTGGGAGAAGGTGTTATTTATTTCTAAAATCTCAGGACCTTGCCAAAAATGAATTTGTTGAGTATGTGTTGAATGAAGGAAAGCTTGGTCAGAAAAGAGTTATATCATCATAGTGTGTAAAATTTAAAAAATAAGGTTATATAATCTAAGATTAGTTATAAAAGTTATTTATAGTAAGGTGCAGGACAAATCAGAAGGTATAAAAGCTATAAATAAGGCAATGATTGACAAGACCAAGTGCATGCTATTTAATATTGATTTGTAAACATTATATCTAATAAAGAAATAAATAATTTTTAAGATCTAAAAAATAAATAAAATAGAAGTTTATTACAACTGATTGATACACATGATCACATGCTCTATACATCACAAAATAATACTAAATAAGATGTGGATATAAATTACTTTTTGCATTATTTTTTTTAATACTCATTGATTTCATGAGTGGCTAATGCTAATGGATTACAGTTGATAGTTTAAACAGCACTGATCTTGTGTGCTTATATAAATAATGAGCTACAATCAAATGGGATACAGTAAACAAATATACTCAGGAAGAACAGTGAGGTATAGTTTTTCTTGAGGAGAGAAAGTCCTACTAGCCAATAGATTGATCAGATCTTGGCGGTGCAGGTATGCATTTAGAGTAAAAGTCTGTTACTGCTGATAAACTGTGAAATAATACATTAGAACCTGCCATGATCCTTGTTAAATTCATCTATCCTTCAAAACTCAGAACATTTTAAGGAAATGTACTAGGTGCTTTAGGTGTGGATATCCATTAAATACCCAATGGACTGTTTGATAACTCAGAAAAATTCCAACATACTGCAGCATCTCAAAGAAAATGTTGTAATTTTTGAAACAAATATATTACAGGTTTTCTAATCTGGTATAGAGTTTAATTGTATTTGAGTTTAAATATTTATCACAAAGCTTTCTTTTTTTTCTCTCAGCAATAGCTTCATCTTTTATTTTTATAAATTCCTTAGTTGTCCAAATGTCTTATACAGATAAACCTCATAAGTTGTTCTAGTTTTCTTTTCCCCAATGGCAGCCAAAAAATTCACTGTTTTGCTGCCTTAGCTTCCTAATAGCCTTGTGATCTAATTCACCGTCCATTTCTTAATAGGGTATGAAGATCCTCTCTGGTATTCATTTCTCTCCTGACTCAGCAGTAAAAAGGCTCTTACTTCCCTTTATCCCTCTGGCTGACAGTAATATCTTCTCTCCCTTTCTTGTTCTTAATTGATGTTGTCTATATTCCTAGGGATCTTTTATTCATCTTCCTTCCTGGTAGCTTTTAGGAAAGCCACCTACGTTTATACCTCATTTGTCTTAGGGCATTCCCTTGTGGAGTCTTGCTGGCAATCACTCAATCCTTTGGAAGCTCTTTTTTTCAGTCTTGACTTCCCTACTAGGTCTTAATTATGTGTTTCTGAACATTCCTCAGCTTTCTTACTGACATGTAGAGGGCAGTGTAGTGGGGCTTCAACTAATGCACCCTCTGAGAAAGATTATTATAAGCCATCATACCTAAAAAAGACGAAACAAAATCATTGTAAGCTGTTGAAAGCCATGTTGTTTACAGTCTCACTTTTATGCATGGCAGAGTAAACATGTTAACCCTTGGGTGGTGAAGCAGAAAATGTATGAGCTTAAAAGTGGACACACCTATTTTAGTACTGGATCTGTTATTTATTGCTTTGTGGTTGGTTTGTCACAAGAGCCTCAGTTTATCTGTAACATGATTTAAACAATATATTTACTTTTGTAGGATGAGAATGCTATTCACTTCTCCCAAAGAGGAATCAAAAGAGCTATGCTTAGAATATCACACCTCACTCAAGTGAGATACGGAATCGGAGCTCGACCTCAGTCGCTGTTCCAGAGTCAGGGACTCTGTCTCGTTTGCCAAGGCATCGAACGAAAATCAGATGGGCTGGACATGTAATGAGATTTGGAGACGACCGCTGGGCTAGAGCCTATACCGATTGGATCCCATGGAACATCAAAAGGTCACGTGGCTGCCCACCTACAAGATGGTCAGATTTCTTCATCAAGACCATGAAGGAATGGTTTGAGGCTCTTCAGTATTCCTGAATCAACCAGATGCCATTGGGCTACACTGGCACATGATAGGGTCAAATGGAAATGTTACTGGCGCCCACTCGAACAAATCGATGAATAATGGTCTGTCAAGTGTCAAGTGATCAAAGTGATTTACTTTTGTAAAATAAAAGACTATATGAGAAATGATGAGCCAAGCAGAGAAGTCCTCAAATTTTGATGTGCATTATAATCACCTACAAATTATAATACAAAAATCCACATGGCTGAGATAGGATAATATTCTTTGTATTTTTACTTTAGTGTGAATGCTTGTGAAATACTGGTCTAGAATATTTAGATATTCAAAGCATTTTAGTTCTTTGTCTCATTTCTTCACTCAAAATATGTGAATAGCAATCCTAAAGTAATTTTAAAGACATCAATTTAATTTCACCTTGAATTTCTAAGCCAAGAGATTTGGAGAAGAAAGTTATATTGAAAATTATTAATCTATTTTATATCTCTGAATCTATGGCCTTAGAATTTAGTTTTAGCTATATTCTTCAGCCTAAGGTTGTAATTCCTAACCAGCAGTGGTTATCTTATGAATATTGATTAAAATATATACTCTAGAATATAGATGTAAATGTTTTTAAAATTAAGTTATAGTTAATCTTAACATTTAATAGGTTTATTTTTCTTAACTGTCTTTCATAGTTTGCACCTTTTATTAATTAATGCTTACATTTAATAGTACTTTAGAACATAATATTCATTTTATGTTTTTAATATGCCAAGGTACCCTGAGCAATTTTTGTTATTGTTTTGGAGCCACACCTGACTATGTACAGGGGCTTGCTCCTTGGCTCTGTGCTCAGATATCACTCCTGTTAAGTCTCAAGGGACCATATGAAGTGCCTGAGATTGAACTGGGTCAGCAGCATGCAAAGCAAATGTACTACCTACTGTGCTATCTTCACAGTCCACATCCTGTGTAATTTTTATATACAGAAGCAGTATTTTGTTTAACTATTTACATTAGGCTTTATTCTAAAAGCATTGTTCATACAGACACTCAGGTACAATCCTCTGCTGGATGTGGCCACAATCTCTTTTCTCTAATTCCTGAGGTTAGAGGTTTAGAGCATTTAGTGGATGCCATTCTGCTTTACTAAAATAAACATTACTTTTATCAATTTACCTAGAAACTCCACTGTTGCCCCTAAATTGTATTTTCATTATTTTAATTTCAAATTATTTCAGATTTTCATTGTGAGGTTTTTTTTTTTTTTTTTCCTTTTTGGGCCACACCCGGCAATGCTCAGATGTTACTCCTGGCTCTGCACTCAGGAATTACTCCTGTCGCTCCTCTGGGGACCATAAGGGATGCCAGGGATTGAACCTCTGTCAGCTGCATACAGGCAAATGCTCTACCTGCTGTGCTAATGCTCTGTCCCCTGTGAGTTGTTTTGTGTCTTTTAATTCAGTTTTTCTTTTACCTTCTTTCAACTGAACACAGAAAAATAAAAGTTTCTAGATAGACTTTTTTACTATTTTCACTGATTTTTTTTTTCACTCATGGTGGCCAAAAAATTCAAGAGGACTATTGGTCATTTGTTATTTTTCTCTTGATAACACTGTCTCAGACAGTAACTTCAGAAAATTAAAACCGCGTAATAGGATCAGAGAGGTAGCAAAATGGATAGGACGACACCACATATGTCTTCAGATCCCCAGCAGGAGTGATCCTTGGGCACAGAGCTTGGAGAAAGCCCTGAGTGCTGCAGAGTGCGGTCCAAAAATTTTAAAAAGAAAAGAAAGTTATCATAGGCTGGCATGTAGAGCACAGGCCTTGTACAAGATCCCCACCTGCCTTGCAGTATTTTGCAGGTGAGGCCCACCACAACAATAAAGCAAGTAATTGTCAAATATTCAATGAACTTGATCTCTTGATCACTTGATGGTGCAAGTGCGAAAGATCAAGTATGACATCATTGGTCTGACCTAGACAAGAAGGCATCAATCACTTCATGCCGTTTTGACACCAGAGAAGAACTGTTCCTCGGAACATGCAACGAAAGAGGCATCGGTGGTGTCGGTGTCCTTGTCAACACAAACCTGGCCCATGAACATTGATTCATTTGAGTACCTAACAAACCAGATAGGATGATTACACTTGAAGAGATGTGGCCCAGTGCCGGCAGTTACTATCTTCGTCGTCTACGCACCAACATCCACATACACAGAAGAAGAAATTGAGAAAATCTACATGGAATTGGAGGAGTTCTATAAAGAAGATCACACCTTCTATAAGGTCATAGTCGGTGATTTTAAATCCAAGATAGGACCGAGAAGATCAGACTGGGAACTCCACATCAGGACCAATGGAATGGAAGGAAGAGGGTCAGAGACTATCTGAGTTCATGTCCACCAAGACCGTTCATGGTAACTCACAGCTCCAGAAGGCTAAGCGAAACGTTGGACATGGGAATCTCCTGGTGGACAGTTCCACAATGAAATTGACCACATCATATTCAATCAATGGTTTTGCCTGACCAATGTCGCTGTAGTCCCAAAATTCCAAATAGGATCGTACTACTGTCTCCTTTATGCAAAATTCTACTTCATGCAATGGGGAGAAAAGGCTGCAAAGTTTAAAAAAAGAATTCCCAGAATGACCACCAACTGGTAACTCCCTGGTACCATTGCGGCAACATGGGAAGATGCCATCATTGAACGACATCGATGAAGAATACAACCGACTGGTTAAGTACCTCCATGATTGTGCAAAGAACGCTGAGAGAGAGAGAGAAAGCAACAAATTGAACCCCCACACCATTCAATGACCTTAATGTATGAAAAACAAAGCCTAGACTTTTCTTTTGGACCTTGTGTTTCTGTAAAATCTGTTCTTTCCTGTTATCCTCTTGTGTACTACACCTTTGTCTTTTGCAGTGACAGTTTCATGTCAGGGTACACATAGATGTGTAATATTTATAGTATTTTTAGGATATATGAATAAGGCAGACAGTGTACTTACCCTATTCCAGAAATATTCTTTAACTCTTCTCAAGAATATCTTGTATCACTTGGTCTTCCTGTTCATCGATTTGCTCAAGTGGGTACCAGTAACGTCTGCATTTTGCCTGTCACGTGCTAGTATAACCCAAGGGCCTCTGCTTGCTCCAGGAACACAAAGAGCCTCAAACCATGCATTCAGGTCATGAGAATGAGGTCTATTATTTTTACTGTTTTTGGCATATCAAATACGACACAGGTAGCTTGCCAGGCTCTGCCATGCAGGAGCTCTCAATTCTTGCATTCAGTGATGTACAGGGAGAGCCACTAACAGCTCTGCCCCATGTATCTGTGTCTCTGGTTCTCAGTAGAGAGCCTGGGAGCCACCCATGGGCAGGTCCACCAGGCCTCCTGGATGTGATAAAGGGTGGGGGAAAGGGACCCCAGCTCCATCTCCATGAGAGCATGGTGACTTTAGCCACTGAGACCAGCATACCTGGGCTTGAAAAAAAAAGCTTGAACAAAAGATAATATATCCTTGCTGTCTCGAGAATGTTATCTTTAAATTTCATGTCTCAATTTAAGTGAAATCTTGGAGAGGTCATCTATGACCATGCTACATGAAGTGCTATTCCTATCTATATTATGTTTTCCATTTGCTTAGTATTAATTTCTTTCAAAGACATTTGGAATTTTGCAGTTCACAAATATTATTATTAATTTCTATTTTTTTGTGGAGCAAGAGATAGTTTATGTTAAAATTTACTTAGAAATATGTGAGGGGAGAGAAGCCCATGTTCCCTTTTGAACCTGTACTTCTTTTCTCACTGGGAGTGATTCCTGAACACAGAGTCAGGAATAACCCCTGAACATCACTTGGTGTGGCAACAAAAAACACGGTTCAGGTTTTAACCATTCATTGTTCCTTAATTTTAGCAGGACTGTTATTTCAATTATTTAAAACATTGAAAATGATTAATTTTAATGATAGATTTTCAGTCGGATTAAACAACCAGGTTTTTAATCTGCAAAGAAATGCCTGAAATGAACTGAGCATTTAACCAAACAGCAGTTGTGTGAAATTGTGTGTGATACTATCCAATATAAAATATGTGGACATAACAATTACAGACCATCTGTTAAACTGGCATCTTGCTTGTACAGGAATGAAATTTCAATTAAGTTTTATTATCAGGAAGTGTAAATGACAGATCCCGAACGAAAGTCCACAGCCAGTAAACTGTCTAAATAAAGAGAGGGATGTCAGACGGTTAATGAGTTGGAGCAGGTTCCTGATTACATACTTTATAAATAATGTGTTTGTTCACCAGATTTTGGAACTGAGCACTGTGGGTAAGCATGGTGATTGTGTGGTGCTTAAAGTGACGCCCATATGGAAGGTAAAGTGGGATGGTTGTGCGATATAGTTCAAAGTCGTCTGATTAATGTTGACTTACCACATTAGATGAAAAGACTGAAATTAAATCATACATGAGATAAAAGACTGCTTGAAAGGGGAGAGATAAAAATTAGTTCTCAAAGTCTCTAATACATTTTGATTTGCTGGAAGCCATGTACTTAGGAACTAAAAACCTATTCACAGCTCCAAAGTACTTATATTATAATCCAATAGTGGTTTAGCTGTCATTTAAAATTATTTCGGGAGGAAGTATACCTAATATTATCAGCAAGTCTCTGGACTAGGAGGTCTGGATTATTAACAGGAGAATCAATTAGCTTATAGTTTTGGGAGTAAGATGTATCTTATAACTCATTAAACAAGTCTCCCGTTTTCTAACATGTCATTGTTATTAATATTTATTATTGCTGAGAATAGACAAGGAAAAAAAAGAAATCATGCTTGCTCAAGTGATAACTTGGAAAGTTACCAAAAGAAGTCTAATTTCATTCCCCTAAAATAAGCTGAAAATAATTTCAAGTCATTTTTCTTCAGTGTACTACTGAAAAGCATATAATTAAGTAGAGCTCTAATTCATCAGAGAAGGCATACTCCACAGCTGCAGACCTTTGGAAACTTGTTTAAACTCTTGCAGGACTTTTTTCTGAGTAACGTCTGTATGACTCAGTAACCAGAAACCCGGTCTGGGCAGGATTTTCCAAAGATGCATGCAAGCTGGATCTCATTGGGCCTGAATCCCATTGGGCCTGAATCTGTCCATGTTTCAAGGTTACTGAATAGACATCACGTTTCTAAAAGCAACTTTGTCAATGACTGTTGCCATTAAGTCAACTCTTTTAGATTTTAAAGGAGAGGAACTTTTTTCTCTGCTATTGCCTTTTGAAGAATGGAACAATGACAGGAGCAATAAATGGAAGATTTTACGCAGCTTAAGGTTAAGTCTAAGGCTTTTGCTCTTTTCTTTTGTTTCGTTAGAGTGGAAAAAATATTATGTTCTGTATATCTGACACAAAAAGTCATGACTAGCACCCGCCCATACTATACAGCAAGCAGGTTTTAAGATTGTGGATTTTGACTTAATTTTTAAAAATATGTCAATGGAACCTAAAGATATGCCATAAAGATATGCTATAAAGAACATAAAGATATAATGTTACATTGGCATATTTTATTTTTAATATTTGTTTCATTTTGTTTATTTCTCTTTATGATGTTCCATTGGCATATTTTTATGCCAATGGCATATTTTATGCCAATGGAATATCATAGAGAGAAATAAACATAAAATGATACAAATATGATTCAAATGACTTAATTGAAAAAAAATTTTTAAATGACACAATGATTCACCTTCTTTGAATTTGCAGAACATTTTCATCATCTCAGAATGTGTTCTTGAATCCTCTCTCAATCAGTTCCTCTGTTTCACCTCCCCTTGCAACCCAGGGTGTGCCTATTTACATATTTATTTATTTATTTATTTTTATTACAGTGCTGCCAGAAGTCGAATATAGGGCATTGCAAGTCAAGTGCTCTATCATGAAGCTGTATCCCCAGACCCTGGTTTACATTCTATTACAATTTTCCTAGTGTAGACTGTTGTATGAATGAAACCTCACAGTCTGTACTCTTTTCTTGTAAGGCTTCTTTCATGAAGACTTTACTTTTACAAAGGTTTTATAAATTCATGTTGCCTGTAGTTTATGTCAATGATTCATTCATATTTATTGGTGAGGAGTACATTCTGTTGTATAAACAGAATTCTGTTGTATAAATATTTTATGATAAAAAATAGTACTTTTGTTGTATTTCTAGTGTATGACTATTTTGAAGTAAGTTACCATGGACTGGGTTATAGAAATGTCTCAGTGACAGGACTCTTGACTTCAAGGCAGAAAACTCAGATTCAATTGCTGGCACCAACCTGAACGCAGAGCAGGGAATGGGGACCAGTGAGGCCTTTGAGCTCCTCTGTGGGCAGCCACAAGAAATAAATCTGAGAAGATTCCTGTATGAAAAGTGACTTCGCTTTCCACACACTCACAAATTACTCCATGTTCTCATGAACATCTGAAGCTGTTTTTAATTTTCATTATCCAGCGAATAGGTAAAAATTGAGCTATTTAAGAAAAACAATAATGCAGACACTTCATTCTGGAAATAAAAACCTGTATTTGAAGTTAACATTATGCCTTGAGGTATTAAAATTTGGGAAGGAAATTTTCAAGAAATAATTATTTGATTCAGGAGAAGAGGTCAATAGTCTTAATCCCTATATAAACTAAATACCAAAGTTGATCCATGCTTTTCAACCTCATTTTCTCATTCCCTGGATCATTATGAATACCAAGCCCTGTCAACTTTGTTTCCATCCCATCACATTTTTTAATTCTCAACAAACTTCAGTTCCCAGCTTTTAACCAACTTACCCCCTCATTATTTTTAATTTGTACAGCAAGTTTTCCACTGATCTGCCCTTCTCATTAAGGGTACAATTTCTGTAATGTAAAACTCCTCATGAAATTTTGCTATTACAATTCCTTCAATGGCCCCTCACTTACTGTATTTTATTCTATTATAATTTTCATTACCTTGATAACTTCTTATCAAGTTATCAAGGTAATGAAAGCTACTACTGGCTCTTTCTGTTCTCGACTGATCATGAGGTGTCCAGGAGGGAAGGTGGATTCTGGCCCTGGCCCACCACCTCAATAGAGCCTCAGAAGAAGTCAGGAAACTTCCACGCCATAATGGCAGTCATTTTAAATGTCCAGACTCCACAGCTTGTCAGAGCCCCACTCTAGAGAAAAGGCGATTTCAAGCCCAGGTCTCAGTGGCTAAAATCATCAGGCTGTGGCTGTGTGGTACATCAAATTAGTAGAAACCAACCACATTCCAGAAATTCAGATGGTCAATGCAAGAACAGAAATAGACCAAATTAGCCCATAAATCTATATCTCAACCTAAACCCTAAACCCCATCCTGGACTGTTTCCTGAACCCCACTGCCCTTTTCCAGTACTCAATGGACCTGAAGACCTGTCCTATTACAAATTACTCTATCCACTGAGGAGGAGAAAAGGAAGGAGATAAGAATACTTCTAGCTTGACTGCAGACTGGGTCCACTGGGATAAATCAGAGCCCCAGCAGAGCTGGCAAGCTACCCATGGTGTATTCGATATGCGAAAACAGTAACAGTAATGGACCTCATTTCCAATGAATGGAGACATTACTGGCACTTGCTTGAGCAAATCAATGAACAATGGGAGACAAGTGATACAAGTGATAACTCCCTAAAAAATTTAAAATTAACACCAGGTACATAAGATGAAGCTAATACCTAAAAATGCAACCAGCTTTCCAGAGCCACACATGGAGTCAGTGAAGGGAATCAGTCCCGAGTACCAGGCTTATGGCATTAACTAACCTAACCACGATAAAGCTAAACTTCTTAGCATGGAGCTGAACTCCTGAATGTCACATAGAGGAGCACAGTGGGGTCATATCCCAGCAAAAGAAGTAAAACTGCGAAGAACAACTTATTTAAACCAGATAGTTAAAGTCTGAGTCTCATATACATGGGGACAGAGCTGCTACTGGCTCTCCCTGTGCCCAGCTGATCACGAGGTGCCTGGGAGGGAAGCCCTGGCCCGCCACCCTAGCAGAGCCTCACAAGAAGCCAGAGGAACCCCACACAATGAGGGCTGCCATTTTCCACTTCCGGACCCCCCACTCATCAGAGTTCCACCCAGCAGAAGAGCTGATCACAAGCCAGGCTCATGTAGCCACTTTGTGACTGCGCGGTTCGTCAATAAATGCACGAGTGAGAGGCGACTACAATAGTACCCCACCCACACGGCAGAGCCATGCAAGCTACCAGTGTCGTATTTGATATGCCAAATACCAGTAACAATTATAGACCTCATTCCCATGACCTGATGGAATGGTTTGAGGCTCTTTATGTTCCTGGAGTGACGTATGGAGATGTTACTGGTGCAAATCAATGAACAATGGGAAGAAAAGTGATACAAGTGATACAAGTTAAAGTCTGGAAAGTTTTCTATAGACATGTAACAAATGAATAAACATTTATTTTAAAAAGTTTATAAGAACAAGTATCTGTGGTATTTGAAGAATGAACCATTTTTCCATCTCATACTCTATTCAGGTCTCTTTGAAGAGTCTTCAAAGAGGAATTTAGTCTCTCTTTGTTTTGGTTTAAGAAAATATCAGAAATTCAAACATGGAATCAACCTAAATGTTCATCGGCAGATTGCTGGATAAAGAATCAGGCGTATGGGGCCTGGAGCAATAGTAGAGTGAGTAGAGCATATGCCTTGCATGCAGCCGACCCAGGTTCGATCCCTGGCATCTCATATGGTCCTCTTTCAGGTGTAATTCCTAACCGCAAAGCCAGGAGTAACTCTTGAGCATTGCCAGGTATGGCTCAAAAAGGGAAAAAAAAACCTATTCTGAGAATCAGAAGTATACTAAATAGACCAATGTTCTTCACCAAAAAGAATAAATAAAAAAGAATAAATCATAAAAATGGGACAAATGGGGAAATAGCTGGCACTTGATGTGATTATGTTAGGTGAAACAAGTTGGAAAAGTAGAACAGGGATTGAATGGTTTCATCATATGCAGAATATGAAAACGTGAAACAAATAACTCGCAAGAATCAATGAATAAACTCTTAGAATTAGTAAAGTTCATGGTTTTTGCCTGAGAGAAATGGATGGGAATAGAAAGAATGGACAAAGGAATATTTTTGGAGGTGGGACAGCCTACTTGCATAGGGGGAAATTTGGTTACCCTTCTCAAATCCTAAATTCCTGAAAGAACAGTCTGGTGTCTCAGGTCTAGATCACACTCTAGCAGAGCAGAATAAAGGAGAATCCATGATCAACGGGAGCCATTCAACATTACAGATGCCTTCGCTAAAGGAAGCCAGAGAGAAAAGAAGCGAATCATGGAAAAATCTAACAGTCTGCCAGGTGAAATAGAAGCAAGGAGATTGCTAACAGGACAACCCTGGACAGATGTTCTGAACATGAAGAAGGTGGATTGGAAGAAATAGTGCAGGTAAAATAAAGTCCATAACAGTGCAGGTAAAATAGAGTCCTTAATAGTGCAGTTAAAATAGAGTCCATTTTTCTTCTTCCATTTTTAGACATTTGTAAGAAGCTGGGACGTAAAGCCTGGAAGTTTAATCCCCAGCACCATATCTCAGCCCCTTCACCCAGCTCTGGGGGCTGTAGCTCTGGCAGTCAAGCACCTTCTAGGCACATTGGCACTTTCTTGTGTGCCTAAGCAGAACCATCAGCTTGCACCATCAGGCAAGGTATCACTGGGATATTTCCAAACCTCACTTGCCACCCCTCCAGTCCCTGGACACTGCTGAGGAAACCCCATATACATACAAAACAAACACAAACTGACTATGCTTCACATTCCAGATGTTGACCTGACATTCTGAATGTATATAATAACTAACTGGATTGAATTTACAATTGTCTAGGCATGTCTAGGCATGTGTGGAATGCTGGAGCAAGTCTATAGACTAGCTACTTTTTTTTTTTTTTTGCTTCTTAAGTCACAACCAGTGATGCTTAGGGATTATTCCTGGCTCTCTACTTAGGACTTACTCTTGTCAGTGCTTAGGGGACTATATGGGTTGCTAGGAATCAAACCTGTGTAGGCCGAATGCAAGGCAAACACCCTACTCACTGTATTATTGTCCTGGCCCTGCTACTTTGTGAAATTAATGAAGGTTTTTTTCCTCACGTTTGAGCTATGACACAATAGTTCTCTGAATTTTAACCTCAACACTGTCCTGGATCACTCAAAGATTATAGAACCAATAAAAGATAAGAAAGTACTAAAAAAAAACTGGATTTGGTCTTTTACTGTATATTATTTATCTTTAGTTTTTCTGAGCTACTTTCCCCTATCCTTCCTCTTTTTTTCGACAATATTTCCTCAATATTTGATAAAGAGCAGAAAAATGTATCAGTCAGTGTCACTGGCTCCTTCAGTCTAAGATAGACGCAGACTCAGGCAGAGAATAGGCCTGTTGGTAGGAGCAGGAGATCAGAAGAGTCTCTTGAAAATGGTTGGTGAAGGGACGGGAGGGTAAATCTGATTTATAAACAGGTTATTTTGTTAGGTGCCCAGTGAGCACTGATTCATCAAGAGGACATTTGGCTGCACAATGAGAAAAAGTATTAAACTTATCTAAGTCTCTGACTCGCCATTTCCAAATGGATCTTCTCAGTTTCTTGTCTTTCACATCAACGTGGAAATCTGGCCACTATAGTCAGTCTGCTCTGAGATTTTAGACTCAGCCCCTATGACATTTGCATGGATTTCACTTTTTACACCTGCTCATGAATCCAGGAAGCTTCCCACATCTCGGGGACACTAGAGACCTAGCGATGGGGACTGCAGGATCACTGTAGGTGAGGATTCCATGCCTGTTCCCCCTGCATGTGTTTGGTTCTTCATTAGTGGTGTGTGTTGCCTGGAAGCTATCTGCAGTGATTCTAAACGAAAGCTGTGGAGACTCTCTCAGGTGTCTGCCACAGGACCTGATCTATTCTTCCTCTTCCTTCACTGCACACACCCCGTGTCAGCCTGTGTTGACTCAGCCACCCTCTGTGCCCAATTCCTGGGAGCCTTAGTGAGGTCACCTGTGACCTGAGTTGCAGCTACAGTGGCTCCGATATGGACCAATACCAGTAAAGCCCAAGTAAAGGTTTCCATTTGTGATGAGTGTGGGCACCAATCATCTGGTTGGACACAGGGAATCTGGTTCAGAATTGGGCCTGGATGGGTATCTGAGCCTCCCAACCATGCTTCCAGAGGATTAGGCTGTCAAGAACTATGGAAATAACCATAATATTGGGAGCAGCTATCAGCAGCCCACAGTAACACAGGCTGAGAAGAGAGACAAAATCCCTCTGACCAGAGGGAGAGTGCAGTGGGTAGGGCACTTGCATGAGACTGACTGGAGTTCTAACCCTGCACTCCATAAGGGTGCCTGAGCTCCAACAGGAGTGATCCCTGAGTAACACAACATGTGGCCCAAAATCCAAAGAAAACAAAGCAAAAAAAAAAAAATTATCAACTGTTTTTTTTTTTTTTTTGCTCACCCGGCAATGCTCAGGGGTTACTCCTGGTTCTGCACTCAGGAATTACTCCTGGCGGTGCTCGGTGGACCATATGGGATGCCGGGGATCGAACCCGGGCGGCATGGGCCGGCAGCGTGCAAGGCAAATGCCCTACCCGCTGGGCTATCGCTCCGGCCCCAAAATTATCAACTGTTAAGGCTTCATGTTTCTGGTCTTTTCCTAGGATGTCTCCTTTCAGGACCTATTCTTCAGGTCCTTTCAGCTCAGTGCTTTTCTCTTCAGGGCTTCTTTTCTCTGGACTCCTCAGCTACGTCCCTATCTATTTCCCTAGTTACCATGTTTCATCTTTTTGCTACCATGTCCTGTGTCACTGAATCCCTATTTAAGTCTTTGAGTTCCTCCGTGTTGCCCTACTAAGGTGGTCCTAATATTCGGAAGTCCTGAAGAGAAAACCACCTTGTGGTTCTGGTGCTGGCTCTTGACCTGGGCATCAGAAGGAGCCAGCTTCTCCTCCCAGCTTCTTCTCCCTATCCGGCTCAGGCACCAGGGGCCCCAAGGCCTAGGTGCCGGTCGGGCACCAGAGGCTGCTGCTTTCTCAGTCTAGAAGCCCACCCGCCTCTCCCCAGGATGCTATCCTGGGCCCCCTAATTATATTCTTGGTTCAGAACCCTGGCTCAACTGTTTTAACAGACCTTGGGAGGTACTGTGCCTTTACGATCCCACAGTCAACGAACACCTCCCTCAGTTAGATCTGTTTCCATTCTCCAGCAGTGTACACACTTCTTTCTGTTGCTATAACTGTTGCACTTATTTTTTTAATTCATCCTTTATTGCATATCAGAAATAAACTCCAGTTGGTCATATTTTATATAAAACACAATAGGTTACTTCCAGGAACTTTCTTTGCCTTCTTTTATGAGCAGAAGACTATTTCTTTCTGAAAGTATCTGAGGCCTTTCAAAGTCAGAAAACAGCACTGTGTAAGGAAAGATATCTGTGGTGTACATGGAAGCAGCAATGAACTCAGGAAAAATTGTGACAATTTGGGTAGTACCAATTGTAAGGAAAATTCTTAAAACTGGCAGAGAGTGAGAGAGTGAACAGAAAAGTAATATAGGACAATAGAGAATTGTAAACGGAGCTATGAAGATCTAATTCTAATTAACATGCAATTGAATATATTTTAGAATGCAATTATTACTCTAGGAATAGGCATTTTATTTCATGTTTTGTATTAAATATGCAATCAGCCTTAAATTGAAGTGAAAAATCCCCTTCCAGGCAAGGAAGTCAGAAAAACTACCTTATTACACTGGTGTGCTTAATGGGATTAACACCAGGCAAATCCCCATTTGCATCTCACACAG
Organism: Cryptotis parvus; assembly: GCA_021461705.1. Classification (NCBI taxonomy): domain Eukaryota; kingdom Metazoa; phylum Chordata; class Mammalia; order Eulipotyphla; family Soricidae; genus Cryptotis; species Cryptotis parvus. The sequence goes on along the minus strand of JAJIBD010006395.1, from coordinate 24,127 downwards.
GCTTATCTAGACAACTGAGTCAGGAGATACCCAAAGCAGATATGCACAGCACAGGCCTGCAGAATTCCACTTACATTACCTCTTGAAATGGAGGGAGGGAGCTTAGAGCAGGAAGCTGGAATGGGAGATACAGAAGCAGATACATACAGTAAAGGCTCTGAGTTCTAATAAATAGATTTTTGCACATTTTTCACTATCAAAAGTGGGACTACAGACATGAAGTGTTCAGTCCATGCCCAATTTTTATAACTGAACTCAGTAATTACACCGGAATATATACGGGAAAAAATGCTGAAGGATTGTGACTTTTTGATTTTCTGTAGTGGGATACATTTGAGGATGTTTGACAGTATTGGAGTGACTAGGCAGGCATTGGGATAGGGCGATTGTGCTTGATGCAAGTGTGGGAACTGTGATGGCGGGGTCACCTGAACATCTGGCTGCAGTGCACCCACCTGTGAGGTCTTCTGGAAGGCTGCCCTAGAGCAAGGTTTCTAAACTCCACTCCACTCAGGGTTACCTGGAGAGCTCCTGAGGCCCATTCTCTACCAATTAACAAGTATCTTTGGGGAAGGGGACCAGGCAGAGCTATTTCTCAGACCTCTCTCGGTAATTGTGATTTAGATAGAGTGGAGCACCACTGCCCTTGGGGGAAGCAGAACAGCAAATGAAGTTGCCTGTGGAGCTTACTGTGACAAAGGAATAGAGAATCTAGTGGGGGAAAGAGGGGTGGGGGGAATAAGTGCTGGGGAGATACATATCTCCATCAGACCGAGTAGCTAGACTCACCTTTTGTCTATAATGGGAAAGAGAGCTCTTGTATCATTTCCCTCAACACCCTTACCTAGTCAAAGAACTGAGCTATGATTGGGCGTTCTTGAACTCAGGGACACATAAGAATTTTCAAAGCACAGTGGATAATAGTTCCTTTATGAGATTTTTTTTTCAGTTTTAAAAAACCTAGCAAATCCAAAGGAAAGACAAAGACTTCCTCCACATAGTAGCAAAGATTCCCAGAATTGCCAGGAAATAGGGAGGATTGCAGGAAGCCACTTTAGCAAATAAGACTATTAGTAAAGGAATAGTTGCCAAGGGCTATGAACTTCAAAAGGCATTTACATATTCATCACAACACCCCATTTGAAGTGCAAGATGAATGGCACATTCAGATAAAATTAAAATTTTCACAATGGAGACTTTAGAATTGCATGACCCATATCAAGACTAAAAAGGCATGCATTGTTTACTGGAAATTCATATTTAATCAGGCTTCCTTTATTTGTATATGTTAAATATGATCACTCTGATCTCAGTGATTTTCTAGTAGTATTTTCTAAAATTCTAGCTGGAAAATGAGAAAAGACTGAATAATAATATACCCTACTCCCCAGGATCTAGTATTCATGTTGATTCTTAAATTATTCTTTAGTGTGCTTCAGCAGCACATATATTAAATTAGTCTTAAGCATGTAATTTCCATATTGAAAAATCACTTTGGAGGGTCAGCTAAGAAGTTAATGTCTTGATATCAAAGTTAAAGTTTTCTACTCAACAGGTAATTTTTGTGTCAATAACTTTCACCTCTAATTAGGTAACATAAGAGATTCATTTGAAATACGTGTTAGAAGAAATTAATTTTTTTAAGGGAGGCACAGTTGCCATTTTTCTATGATTGATAAGAATAAAATGATTCACTTCTGATGTTCATGTAGGGTGTAACACCACTTCCTCTAGCATGAGTATGAAGGATTGGGCAGAATAAGGCTAATAAAAAGGTCTTGTGACAAGGACAATGATGACCTTAGAATTGAGAAAGCCCTGAGATCTTTCACTCATTCTCTCACTTTTATAGTAAAAAGATACTCTAAGGAAAAATCTACACTTTATTTATACTTCTTTTATAATTGGAAGTACCAAAAAAAAGCAAATGCTGGAACATCAGAAAGCACCTTGTTAGTTTACTGTGAATATCTGTCATTGTATAAGCTAATTTAATAAGGTTCTATAGTTGCCAAATTGTCTGAGCTCCAGATTCTCTCAGCATTTCCCATCTGCTCATACAATAGCCAGAAGATGTTTGCTTTCCTGGGTATAGAATAATGATTTAAAACTGCCTGAAGAAATCTACTCACCCAAGCTGTTTTAATAAGGTTAAGTATATAAAATATTCATTGCAGAGGATCTATGTCCATATGCTATCATATAATTAGTCACAAAATGGGCATTTAGCTATTAGAGTCTATAAAGTCTAACTTTATGATTAGAAAGCAAGGACTCCATGAAACAAGCTGTCTTATTTTTTGGGGGAGGGTGTTGTTTTTACCTAACATACAAGGATTTTGCCATGCTGTCCAAATATTTCATTTGTCTATCATCTTTAAATAGTTATTTCTTGCTACCAACTTTCTCAACATATTTAGAGGCAGATGGCCCCTAGAATTCAGTTCCCATAACCATTTTTTAATTATCATAGACACGCCTACTGAGTGTTTTCTTTTCTATACCAAAAATCAATAAGGATGCTGTTGATTAAATAACTGTAATACAGAAAACTAGAAACTATTTATTGTTATCCTTCCTTTTGTTATTACTAAACTTTAAGGTTCGAGTCCTGTTACAGGTGGGTCAATGAATGCACACACACACACACACACACACACATACACACACACTTTTACATAAGAGTCAAAAGTAATCCTAAGATTACTGAAAAGTCATCTGCTAATTTTTTCACTTTTCCTATTGAAAGTCATCACTGCAATGTGGCACTTAATGGAGAAAAACATTAAATGAATGGAGTTAGAGAGTTAGATCAGGGGCTAAGTCTCTTGCTTTGCATGCAGCTACCCCAGGCTCAATGATCTGATGCATGATATAACTTGATCACTTGATTACTTGACATCCCATTATTCATAGATTTGCTCGAGTGGGCACCAGTAATGTTTACATTTGTCCCTGTCACATGCCAGTGTAGCCCAATGGCATCTGCTTGCTCCAGGAGTATGAAGAGCCTCAAACCATTCATTCAGGGTCTTCACAAAGAAATCTGACCATCTTGTAGGTGGGCAGCCACGTGATTTTTTGACATCCCTTGGGATCCAGTCGGTAGTGGCTCTAGTCCAGTGGTCATCTCCAAGTCCATTACATGTCCAGCCCATCTGATTTTCGACGCCTTGGCAAATGGGTCAGTGTCTACAGCCAGGTGTGATCCCTGCACAGAGTCAAGAGTAGCTATTGAAAACTTGGTGTGAACCAAAACCAAAACAAAATAAGAATAGATGAATTTGCATTATATTTTCCAACAGGCAAAATTGTTTGTACTTTCTATTTGTAGTATTTGTAAATGGATATACAAATTGAGCGTCATATATATTTAGATACTTTTTTTCTGTAGCAGATATCATGGACCTATTTATATATTCTTATTTCTATGTTTATATTTATCCAAATAATATTTATTTGTGTCAAATAGTACATAAATACATATTCATTGTAATGATCTCTGGATTCAATATACAGATGAGTTTATTTCTTCCTGTTTATTTTTGATAGTTAAAAATATTTTACCATGAATTTGCTTTATTTGTGAAATAAAGGATATTCAAACGTGTTGAAAAATGTTTCCATATTCAAGCATGTTAAAAACTCTTTCAAACTGAAATCATGAACTATATCAGTGACAAAAGCTGAAACATAATTGATATATGCCTACCCCTATTACTAAATCCATGGAAGTCCAAAATAGCCTCCCATATGTCTCTCCTACATTGGGTACAGAATAATTGCTCTGCATTGGTGCTCCCTCCAAAGGCCCAGAGAGCAACTGCATTCTTCCACTTTAATTTCCAAAGAAACCAGCAGTGGGCAGGGAGGTGCCAAAAAAAAAAAAGGTAAAAAAAAAAAAAGATGAGAAAGACATTAACATTTAATAAGGGCCTTTGGTATTTGATGTGCATGTTATTCATTTTTGTTTGTTTTTTATCATTTGATATCATTTGTACTTCACAGGGAAAGATGGTCACATTGTGCTGTTGATGATAACTCCCTGACCTGTGGCCGAGCCAGCATTTGAACTGATCCTTAAAAATTTCAGTTTGACAAGTAATCACTGTATCACTGTCTTCCCATTGTTCATCGATTTGCTCTAGTGGGCACTAGTAACATCTCCATTATTCCTGTCACAAGCAAGTGTAACCCAAGGGCATCTACTTGCTACAGGGACAGGAGGAGCCAAAATCATTCTTCAGGTCATGGAACTGAGGTCCATAATTGTTACTAGTTTTTGGCTTAACTGGTAATTAAAACACGGGTAGCTTGCCAGGCTTTACCGTGTAGGTGGTATAGTCTCAGTAGAAGGCTCTCAACTAGAGCATTTACTGATGAAACTTAAAGGGGGTTTAAGAGATAAGGTTTTCTCTTGGATGGAGCTCTGAGGAACTATGGAGTCTGGATGTTGAGAATGACTGACTGTATGATGTGTGGTTTGTTCTGGCTTCTTACTAGGCTTACTGGTATCAGTTAAAACCTGTCTAGAACTGTTTATATGTATAAATGTGAAAGAACTTGGGAAGAACCTTATGCTAAAATCAGCATTGACAAGAAATATGAAAATGAAATAGATTTGTTATATGCCTCTAAAGGCTGGGGGATGTGAGGGAACCTGTGGACATTGGTGAAGGGAGGGGTCACTGGTGGTGGGATTGATGTTGGAACATTGTATGCATGAAACAACTCTATTATGAACAACTTTGTAAATCACAGTGTCTTAATAAAAATCAAAAGATAAAAAAAATTCAGTTTGAGATGTTTCATATGCGACTTAAAACCAAAGTAGTGTATGGCCCTGGCTTCTGTCCCTGGCACTAAAAATAAATAAACTTTACAGCCCTTTACACTGTGTCTCACTGGACCTTTTCGGAATTTCCAGAGAAAATGAGATTATCAATATAACAAAAAAAAATCCTTTCAGTCATCCTCAGTTTCTCTACAACTTCCTAAACTTGAAACTTTCAGATGCTAGCCTTTCCGTAACTTTTAGCAGGAATTGCACTTGGATAGTGAAATCATTTTATCGTTTAGTGTAAACCTCATGCACTGAGGTTCCAATGTATGTTATGGTTCAATATAGGTAGGTAGTTTACTGTCAAAGCAAAAAATAGCCATTTGAGTTCAATAAAAAATCTTGGCATGAAATCAGTTAGGTCCCCTGATTCTCTTTCCCTGAAACTGACCATAAGTGGATGGCTTTGTATTGGAAGAAGATTTGACTCCTTTTCAATCATCCAACTTATTTCAATCTAATGCTTCTGATGTAAAGCTTGCCTGGAAGGTGTCCTGGGAACAACCTGGTCCAACCTCCTGTTCCACAGCTCTGACAGGCTGTCTCAATGGGACGTCTCTTAGTGACGATGATAGTACAGATTGTAGGAACTCACTGTAGGATTGTATATACTCTTGGTTTATTGACCTGTAACCTACTTTCCTATAATCACCACTCAAAGTTGACAATGCTTCAAGTGTTTAAAAACTGACATTAGAATTAGATCCCCTTTTATTACTGTATATTGTCCAGGTTAAATGTTTGGTTTTTCTAACCTGATCCAAGCAAATTGTTATTGGTTTTTCTGGGTTTCACTTTTATTATCACAGTTCATTTTTGCACATTCCTCTGGAGAAAGTGTAATGATTTCCAGACATTTTCCATCCTACTCATGGTTTTAAAATCACATTATAATTTGGCAAAAGTCTCTTAATGTATTGTGCCATGAAGATAATTTAAAGTTGAATAAGGAAAAGATTGTTAATCCCAAGTATTTCCTCTTTAGCCTCATCCAAAGATATCATTCTTAATGTGTTTCTTTTTATGACTTTGTGTATGTGAATCTCTCCCTGTCTCCTTCCCACTCCCTCTTTTCCAATTGATTATAAATTCTTTAAACCACAATAAAAATTTCTCAGTCTATTTTGGCTCTTTTTGTGCATCTTTCAATAAGATATTATACTGTACTTCCGCAGTGTCTTTCATTTGTCGAATGTTTAACTATATTTTGTATTTTTGGAGAGGGTGGGAGGTACATATTAGACTGTTCTTAAGATTTGCTCTTAGTTCTGCACTCAGGCATCACTCCTGACAGTGGTCAGAGGACCACATTTGCTTCCAGGGATCCAACGCAGGTCAGTCAGGTGCAAGGCAAGTGCTCTACTCTCCGTATTATCTCCTAGTCTACATTCATGAGAAAGAAAATAATATTTCAGTAGTTTGTTTGACCATTGTTGACTTTCTCAAGTTGTTGCTTCTCAAGCCACCTTCACCACAGAATCACACAGTAAGATACATATAAAAAGGATGATTCCTGGTTCACAAACCTGAGTCAGACTGTCTGAGAGGGAGACCACCTTGTTGTTATATAAAGAAGGCTGCTGTTATATAGAGATGCTGTTATATAGAGAAAACACTGCTTTGTAAGCCTCGCCTAAACAATGTCAGAGGCATATGCCCACTTAGTGTCTGAGACTCAAGAGAAACTGGTCAGGTTTCAACACTTCCTCAGAATTAGATCTTCAACAAGCTTGTGCCACCGTGAGCCATGTGTGCATCTTGTGCAGAGCGTGTGAGAATCTTTCAAAACATATTTTAAAAGACAACTGATGTGGCTAAATCCCTCATTGTTTATTCTGGCAATGCTGAAAATAGAAGCAACCCACAAATATTTTGCCCTTCAAGTGGTTTCTTGCAGTGTTGCAGCTGTTGCCTCATCTAGAAAAAGTGTCAGGCCTAAGGGTGAACAGACATTTAATTAGGTTAGGGTGAGCTCCCAATATTTGCAAGCTGGCCAAGTGATAATGTCCATCACCGAGAATGTTCACTGTGGAGATATAGTAGAGTGTGGAAAGTTCTTGCATTGCTTGCACAGACTTGCATTCAATTTCTGGCAGTGAAGATGACTCCCTGAGCTCTATCAGGAGTGACCCCTGAACACAGAGCCATAAAAGTAAGGTCTGAGCTCAGCTGCATTGCCCATTTCCCTCAATAACATAGTGCTTAATGTGTGCTAAGATGTAGTCATCCTGAGTCAACCAAGTTGCGGAGCTTTCCTCCCTCTCTTTCCTGCTCTTGACTTTTGTTTGATTTCATGGTTTGATAAGGTGTTTAATTACAAGGAATGTAGTGCTTACAGTTCCCCAAAAGCGGGGAGGGTATGCCACAAAGCACTTGAATTTCAGTGTTGGCCTTTGGATCTGAGTTTTTGCACACAGTTTCACAACCTTTGGTATCAACAGCAGTGGACTATTCATAGGAGCAAACAGTCTAATCCTGTCTTGACGGGCACATCAAGACAAACATGCCGTGACCAAAAGAGATGCAGCTTTGTTAGGAATATACATGCATGATAGGTCAGAGCATACCCAGTGGAGCCATTGTAGTCATTTTCCATATGCTTCACCATATATTTTATGGTGATTGTTGAATACAATGACAACCCCCTGTGATGCATCGCTAAGAATCCCACACAGTCAGACTGGAGCACAGAATACACCTTTGATCTTTGGACAGTGCCTATACAATGGAACTCCTGTGCCTCATGTCTGACAGAGATGGAGGGACCTTGACCCTCTCAGCACCAGAGGAAACCTATCACAAATACATAAGCATACACACGCACATCATCTGTTTCAGACTTGAGTTATTTTGATAGATACATTGCCTAGTGCTCTGTCTTGATTTGAGTGTTCACTTTTTTTTGCTTCCATATTTTATTTTATTTCCCACCCATCCACCCCCATTATTTCTCATTCCTTAAAAGTTCTTTTCTATTATAGCTTGGGTAAGTTGATTACAATGGTTCATTGTGCTAATGTTTATGGATATGATGCCTATTCGCCACTATCATGTGCCCATGATCCTCTACTACTGTCCTTGGGTTACTTTTAATGTTTCACATTGAAGTACACAGGCAGGTAGATAGGAAGGTCCCCCTCCCCTGCCACCCTATGGCAATGGGTTCCTGGGAAGTAGTAAAACCAATAACCCCAAATCTAAAAAAAAAAAACGCACCTCGTGGACAAAGGAACTAGGACTTGATAAGGCCTTTACCTGGTGCCAACACAGATCCAGGTAAGGCTGAACCCCCCCAACTTTGAGAGAGGCTCAGCAGAAACAAAGGCCATGAAAGAAGTTCAAAGAAAACTATCTACTGCTCCCAACACCCCTTGGCAACCACCCTAGCAATGGATGGTTTCCTACTTAGGGAGAAAGCCCTAAATGGGGCATCTTGGGAGAAATCCTATAAGAGCTAAGTCAAAGAAAGTGCAAATATAAGCAGCCTAAGCCCTGTGCTGCCTTTGCTCATGCGTTGCCATGGAGTGCGTGTGGAGCTTGAGTACACGGGTTATTTGCATCTCCCCCTTGAGATGTGGACTTTCATACTTTTATATCTAACACTGGGATGTGTGTTGGGATTCTTTCCACTCTGGAGAAGCTGTGTTATCTCTGAAGTGCATTATACTCTCTCTCTCTCTCTCTCTCTCTCTCTCTCTCTCTCTCTCTCTCTCTGTGTGGTTCTCTTTCCTTAAAAACAATTTTTTTTTTTGCTTCACTGCTTGTCTCATCCTGAAATTCTTTTTTGAGAGGGGAAAGGTGACGGACCCAAAAGATGTACATAAGGTCTAGGACTGACTTTATTTTCTGCAAAGATGAATTCCTCACTCCAGCCTGAGTCTATGGCTCCCCAAGAAATAGGGTGGTGGGGACTAAGTCCAAGTAGAACAAGAGGACCTGGCTACCTAGAGGGGCTCACGAGAAGTGAGGTTTGTGTTGTGTAGAAGCTCATCAGACTTTATCATCCTAGATTTCCCCTGCCACTCATTGCTTGGTGTCAGAGATAGTTAGAGCGAATATTGCAGATTCCATTCGCATTGCTCACTCTTTCCCCCACTTCACATAAGTCACCTAAGCGAACACATTGACATCAACTTTGTTCACATCTTTTAAAAGAGAACTGTGCTATTATGATGGCTTTGTGGTATGTTCATTAGGCAAGGTGAAACTACATTCCTCCTAGCTCCTTTTCAAGTATGTGAGATATAAAAAAACTCTATCCTAAGCAGAAAAGGGACACAGCAGGCACTTTGTCACATAGATGTACATACCTTCTCCTAAGTATTTGAGACCATCCAGATGTAGGTGCTTCCCTGAAAGGATATTGCAGATTTAAAGATTTGATCAATCAAGAAGAATATGCTGTGTGGGCCAACCATAATCTTTTGGAAGACCTTAAAGGAAGCTTTAGATGTCTGGAACTAGACGAGAGCAATAGTTTGAATTGATTTCAGCTCATGTCCATGAGGCTTTAACTGCTCTTAATCTTCCCTTTCTGATGTAAGAACTACTGAAAGAGGAAGCCCCAGTTACTACCAGCCCACCTGCAACTTCCGCAAAAATGGAACTTAATTTTAGCTGTACTATCCCATTCCCTCACAGTCTATGGTTTCCTGAATTCTCTCTGAGACTGAAGAAATTTGCAATTTACCAAGACAGTAAATTTTGCACCAACCCTTGATCTCACAGAGATCCAGAGATAGCTGTAGATAGTCGGTTTTTAAATAGATATAAACATACTTTAAACATCTTAAAATATATGATCAGTCTTATTTTAGCAATACAGAAGGCTATAAATTAATAGAACATCTCCAGAAAACAAACAGAAATTCATAAATTCTTTGTAACAGTACATTTGACAAGAAACACAAATTTCAGGCTCATAAACACCCTGTAACTTACTCTAGTCCTTTGCTAAGTTACTCATGGGTGGGGGAGTTTCTTTCCCTTTTCAATAAACTTTTCTATCTGTTTTTAACTATAAATCTGAGCATATTTCTAATTTGATATTTTCATTCCTGAAAATATTGAAGAATGTGGAATCATTTGACCAACAAAGACAGCTCCTGATACCTCTCCTATACTAATCTTTGGATTGGCTTAACCAGCCCAACAGTGGCACAATCTAAATTCTGGTAAGAATATCATAAATTCATTTATCTACTTTCTTAACTGTCCACTCATCTTTCTGTCTAATAGTATGTAAGTAAGTAAGTATGTATGTATGTGTCTATCTATCTATCTATCTATCTATCTATCTATCTATCTATCTATCTATCTATCTATCTATCTATCTATCTATCTATCTATCTATCTATCTATCTATCTATCTATCTATCTATCTATCTATCTATCTATCTATCTATCTATCTATCTATCTATCTTCCTAATGACTATCATTCAGCTAAAACTTGGATGCTATTGTCAACTGTAAAAGTAAAGAACTATACTACTTTATTTTTAAGAAATTCCACTGTAACACATAGCATAGCTTTATGCAAATACATGGCATCCTAAAGGTTTATTCTTGAATGTGCGTTAGTGGGGTTGAGGGTTGGAGGGTGCAAGCACATGCTCACTAGACCAAAAGACAAAATCAGGGTCATTTTTAGAACTTATTCTAGATTAAAGCTGATGACAAAACCTTTCTAGTTCGGGGCTGGAGTGATAGCCCAGCGGGTAGGGCATTTGCCTTGCATGCGGCCGGCACTTGCTGGCCCGGGTTCGATCCCCGGCATCCCATATGGTCCCCCGAGCACCGCCAGGAGTAATTCCTGAGTGCAGAGGCAGGGAGTAACCTCTGAGCATCGCCGGGTGTGACCCAAAAAAGCAAAAAAAAAAAAAAAAAACCTTTCTAGTTCACTCTCTAAGCACTTTTATCTTTTTTGGTGGTGGGAGTGTTCATTAAAATATTTACTATTTTATTTAGGTAACATTTATTTATAAGAGTGCATGATTATATAATCTAGGGATATAATATTACTACTCCCACCACAAAAATGCCAATTATTTCCACTACAGTCCAAAAGACTCTGAGCACATTACCCTGTATTCGTGGCAACTTCAATTCTTCAGTAAAATTATTTTTTCGTTGAACATTCCCTTGTTTCTTTTCTTTATATACCAAGTACAAGTGAGGTCTCCATTTCTTTAAAACTTTTTTAAATTGAATGACTATGAGTTATACAGCTACAAAGTTGTTTAACACTGAGTTTCAGTCATACAATGTTCCAACATCCATCTTTTCATCAGTTCACATTTTCCACCAATGTCCCCAGTTTTCCTCTATCCTCCTCATCCCCTCAATTTGTCCTCTCAGCAAGTCTCTCTCTCTCTCTCTCTCTCTCTGTTTTTGTGTCACATCCTGAGATGCTCAGGCATTACTCCTGGCTCTGCATCAGGAATTACTACTGGCTGTGCTTGGGAGACCATATGGGATGCCAGGAATCGAACCCTGGCCAGATGCATGCAAAGGCAAACTCCCTACCCACCGGACTATCATTCAGGCCCCCTGTCTCTATAGCAGGTACTTTTCTCCTCTCTCTCTTCTTACTTTTCTTTTAGGTGCCATGGTTTTCAATACTGTTTCTGAAAAGGGTGTCATGCTTATCAGCTAAGTGAGATTTAGTGAAGGCAACAGTAACACAAAAATTGAGACTGTTTGATCTACACCTTGTTTAAATTGTCAGTTACTCTATTTACCAGTGATTATGGCATGAAATGTAAATTACCCAGGCAGAATATCCTTTGAATTCAATATACCTTAGAATATTTGATCCACTCAGTTTATCACCTGTAAATTTACAATGTACAGAAATTTTAGGTAACTTTTGAGTGAGGTAATCATATCACATAGTAAAACTTACCAAGAAAAGGTCTATTTGTTCCAAATGAATCCTATCTCTAACTTCTAAGAAAAGAATGTGCTAAGGAATTCAGTGAAGGTTCTATAACACAAAGGTTTGGGACATAGCATCTAGGAATTGTTCAATCTAATCTTGTAAGTATAAGCCACCATTTCTTGAAAAACATTCTTTAAAGGCTGAATGGTTTTCTGAACCTCTGTAAAACACAGAGTCTGCTGTTTATGCTTGCTAGAGTTTTCCATTATAGGAAAAGTTTCTGCATTTCATTCCCTAGAAAATTGAGAGGCTTTAATGGTGGTTAACCACACACAGGTTCACTTTTTTCTAGACCTATAAGCTATTCTTGGGAAAAGGTTTAACACTTTATGGATAAAGATGATATGCATAAAGAAGCATGAATTAATAAGCATGGGATATCAGTCCTGTTTTTAATATATAATTTGATCAACTTGTTAAATATCCTGATTTAACTGCTGACTCCCCATTATAAGACAAAGATTCTGGTTAACACAGCATAATAGGCTAATTTTCTCTTTGATATAATCTTTGAAATGAGCTTTTAATGATTATTTTTACAAAGCATCTACAGATGTTCAGCCTATCACATTGGCCCATTAGTTGAGCAATTCCAAATTGGGATGTTGATGATGATGATGATGATGATGATGACGACAATGAAGATGACAATTTTGCTAGAGAAAATCATGCTTTTTTTTTTCACCAACTAGAGATCATTTCAACAAGAAAATATTGTGACTATATTTAAGTGCAAATATTGCACCAGGAGTAGAAAAGTGAAAGTCCAGGTAAATTTTGTTGGTCACTTTAGGTCTGGATCATTAAAAAGGTAGACAATCAGAGACACTCCAGATCCACAGCTGCATAGCTCCGGCCTCATGGTGAACAGCCGAGGGAGTTCCTGGGGGAAAAGTAAAAGGCTCGGCTGGCCCCTGGCCGTCCTCTACATAGCTCCTAGGGCTTGCTTAGCATGCAGGTGGCCATGCCTGCCGGACTCTGAGCAGGTTTTGGGAGCCACCACCCATTCCCCAGACTCAGGGTGGGTGGGTGTGGCCACCACAGCCAACTGCCAGAAGACAGACACTCCAGATTCACAGCTGCGGAGGCGCTGCTGCTCCGTGCCTTAATCTTAGACTTTAACATATTTTAGCACCAGGTCCTTCCCAGGATCCTTCTAATTTCTACACTTTAATGATCATTCTATTTGCAACAAACTGGAGAGGTTATGGGGAATGAGGAATTACAATGTCACACTAGGACTCACTATTAAATATTCAGATAGAGCCATCATACGTTGTTAGTATTCCATAGGGCAAACCACAAAGTGTAACAGGAGAGAGAAATACAGGGACATAGACAAAGAGATAGACAGAGAAATAAAATGTGCCTGCAATAGGGGCAGGCAGGGTTAGGGTGGTGGGGCATGTTTGGGATATGGGTGGTGGGAATTTGGTTCTGGTGAAGGGAAGGATTCTGGAATGCTGTATGGCATGACCCAATTATGAACATCATTTTAATTGTACATCTCACATGGTATAATAACTATCACTATCTATCACGATCTTACTGTTAATCATCTATTTGCTAGAGCGGTACCAGTAATATCTCCGTATGTCCCGTCTCATGCTAGTAGAAACCAAAAGCATCCACCAGCTCCAGGAACATAAAGACGGGTTCTAGCCCTGGCCTGCCACCCCAGCTGATCCTCACAACAAGCCAGACCACCCTCCCCTACTCCATGGAGCCCGCCATTTTCCACATCCGGACTTCTCTCTCATCACAACTCCACCCAGCAGACCAGACTATTACAGCCCAGATCATCGGCACCCACCCTGCAGGCAGTTTTTTTTTTCAATCCGGCCCAAGTATGCTGAACCAGAGACTCTCAGACATGGGGCAGAGCTGCTACTTGCTCTCCCTGTGCCCAGCTGCTCGTGAGGCACCCAGGAGGCATAATGGGTTCTAAGCCCTGGCCTGCCACCCCAGCTGAGCCTCACAACAAGACAGACCACCCTCCCCTACTCCATGGGGCCCGCCATTTTCCACGTCTTGACTTCCCTCTCACATGGTATAAAAAAAATTTTTAAAAAGGTAGACAATCAAAATACATAATGGAATGACTAGGGTGGAGATGGCAGAAGATAAACGCCCCAGCCAGGCCCTTTAGTTCTCTTGTCTTTTCACCCTTTAGCCCTTCTCTCAGTCTTTAATGCCTAGGCACATCACGCGATCAGGATCAGGTAGATTGAGTGCCCAGACAGAAGGAAAGATGAGGTGAAGCTCATAATCTCATGTAGAGGCAGAGTCAGGCAGGGTCTTACACTCGCACAGAGGGTGTGGGTTGGAGACTTCAGGGAAAGCCTGGAAAGGATGACAGGAACCATTGGGATAGAGTTTAAGAATGGCCCAGTGACAATATTTCAGACTAGGAAAGTGTACACAGAGACATGACCAGGCCGTTGTTCACTTGTGGCAAGCAGATGGAGAGCACAGGCCATTGTACACTGGTGGCAAGCAGATGGGTTAGAACATTGCACACCGGACAGAGCAATGCGGAACAGCATATGTAACAGTGCACATGGAATTTTCATGCAAATCTTTCATACAATTCTAAAGAACCCATCAGTTCAGGAAAATACACTTTCACATTAATATAAACTTTTTTTGTTACCCTCTGGCTATATAATGTCAAAATAATTGACTATCCAGCGAAGACTGTCTTCTCACACTATATTTCTGGCTGCATTATCAAAGCAGTTCTCTCTAAAGTTGAGGTCATTGCTTGATTCCTCCCTGGATCATTTCCTTAAAGTATAACCTTGTTTAACTGAAAGCACAACCCTATTGTCTCTGTGAGAGGAGTGCAGCTCTAAACCCAGGACAGTGGCCTTGGTTCTGTGGCATGGCCATGTCTATTCCCAGCCTGGCAAGCCTGTTCATTGTTTTGTTCACCAGTTTGTCTTGGGTGCAGTTGAAGGACTGGAGGGATAAAACAAACAAACAAACAAAAAACAAAGAACAACAACAACAAAACCAGCTGTGCTTTGAGACTGCAGGTGTGTTCAAGTCTGTCTCTGGGGACAAAGCAGGGAGGACTGCAGCTTTGCCTTCTAAGCCACCTGGGAAACTTTCTGAAAACCAACAGATCCCGGTAGACATGTTTTAAATGTTTCAGGGTTCTAATGTTACAATTGAGAAATTGAGAGGGGCCGGAGCGATAGCCCAGGGGTAGGGTGTTTGCCTTGCATGTGGCCAGCCGTGCCAGCCAGGTTTTGATCTCTGGCATCCCATATGGTCCCCGCGAGCACCACCAGGAGTAATTCCTGAGTGCAGAGCCAGGAGAACCCCTGAGCATTGCCAGGTGTGACCCAAAAAAAGCAAAAAAAAAAATTGAGAAATAGAGAAAGGAAGAAAATTATATTCTTTCTTGGGGATATAATCTATAGTGTATGAAAGGTAATTCTGTGTCACCTGGGACTCATGAATATATATTGTGATTCTTCCCACACCCTCCTCATTGAACCACATTGAGTTTTAAAAAAAATTTTGATTGCACATAAAATATTTTAAAAAGATGATTATGTATGTGCACATATATTTATATCTTGCAAATTCCAGTTTATTCTTGAAGAATCAGAATATCTGATCAACCTGAGTCAATGTTTCCACTAGCAGCAACCTAAAGGGGTTGATCTGCTCTGCCTCTTCCTACGGGAGTGGAGTGTTTCATGGATGCGAATTCCACTGCTCATTTCTACTAACATGGAGAACATGTACCATGTCTGTCACGATATGCACTCATTATTATTTGCCTTACCTCAAGCACAAGGAATGTCATCTTGAGAGTGATGAACAAACATATTTAATATCACTTGTTGCAGTACACTGCTGCCCAGAGCCTCTGCATCTGGCCTGGAGTTGCCTCTGCAGGCCACTTCGTAGATAGGAGGAGGACATCTTGAATGTGGCAGTTCATCTTGCCATGTATTCTATACTGGCTGGTATAAATATTCTCACATGCTGCCACAATCATTGTGGAGACTAGCTAAATCTTACGGGTATATTTGCCTGGCCATGTTGGATCTCTAGTAATTAGACCAGAGAGAAATGCTGTTTGCCTCCAAGCAAGCAAGCATGGCTCTCTGATAACTCAAAGGCTAATATACAGAACAACCATGAAGTAAAGATGAGATTTTTGTGAAGGCTTGGAGAAATATATAACTGGCTATTAGAATATTCTTTGGTACAGATGCATGCCTTTGTATTCTGAGATAGAGTTCATCTCAGAAGCCCCTTCTCCACTCTACCCTGCGGGGGCACTTCCAAGGCAGATCTTGGCTCAGTGGCATTAAAATCTCAAAGGGGCTAGGTGAGGTCCTGGGAGAAATTACCTGAGGGAATTTGACCCTAAGTGCTCTCCCTTTGGAGTGGGTGGTCTGTGTTGTAGGGATATAAAAAATAGCCTGCTTTCTTTCTGGGTTCTTTTTGTTGGCATTCCCCTATTTAACTCTTTGCTGCTTCTCTCTGCAGGGCCTTAACATGTGGTGGCAGCCAGCTTGACCTACATGTTGCCTGGGCCCAGATGGGAACCCTAAGTTCAGGGTTTTCCTATTGCTGATCTTTGCCAGAACCTATGTAAGTAAAGCATTTTGAAACTTTTGTTAGATTCTCACGTCATTCTCTCGTTTGCCGGCCGCCAATCCCTGGGACAGAAGGGGATCCCTGACCCTGCTCCCAGATTTTGTGCAGGATGCACTAGCGTTTCCCCACAACTTGTCACTTATCTTCCCATTTTTCATTGAGTTGCTCGAGTGGGGCCAGTAACATCTCCATTTGTTGGGAATGATGTCCATTATTGTTACTGTTTTTAGCATATAAAATACAACATGGGTAGCTTGCCAGGCTCTGCCGTGGCTCTGGGTTCATCCAGGGGCCCAGTTTTTGTCTATATTTATATTTAATATGGAAGTAGAAAATGTTAAAAGAACACAACTTATGAAGCTTATATGACACTAATTGTCTTTATGTTTTATTATACCACCACGAGATATACAGTTACAAAGATTTTCACGATTGGGTTTCAGTCATACAGTATTCCATCCCTCCACCAGTGTACATTTCCAACCACCAATGTCTCCGAATTCCCTCCCCCTTCCCTAGATTTCTCTATGGCATGCAATCTTGTTGTTGTTGTTGTTGTTGTTGTTGTTGTTCTTGTTGTTCTTCTTCTTCTTCTTCTTCTTCTTCTTCTACTTCTTCTTCTTTTCTTCTTTCTTTTTCTTCTTTCTTTTCTTTTTCCTTTTCCTCTTCTTCTTCCTCCTCCTCCTTATCCTTCTCCTTCTCCTTTTCCTCCTATTCCTCCTACTCCTCCTATTTCTCCTCCTCCTTCTCTTCTTTTCTTCTCCTTCTTCGTCCCTCTATTTCTCCTCCTTCTCTTCTTTTCTTCTTCTTTTTCTTTTTCTTTTTCCTTTTCCTCTTCTTCTTCCTCCTCCTCCTTATCCTTCTCCTTTTCCTCCTATTCCTCCTACTCCTTCTCATATTTCTCCTCCTTCTCTTTCTTCTTCTTCTTCTTCCTTCTTCTTATTCTTCTTCTTCTTCTTCTCTTCTTCTTCGCCTCTTCTGCCTCATTATCGCTATTGCTCCTCCGTCGCTTTCTTCTTCTTTGTCGTCGTCTTCTTCTTCTTTTCTTCTTCTTCATCTTCTTCTTTGTCTTCTTCTTCCTCCTCATCTTTCTATGTCTCCGTCTTCTTATTCTTCTTCTACTTCTTCATCTTCGTCTTCTTCATCTTTGTCTTCTTCATTTTCTTCTTGTTTTTATCTCTCTCTCTCTTTTACTCATTTTTGGCTTGCAATACTTACATTTAGGGATTCTGATGCTTATCCTCTTCTGCCTACATTCAGTGCTCAGTTATAGTCTGGTCTTACCCTTTCCAACAATTATTAGATTACTGGTCCCTTCTCTTTATTTTTACTTAAACTCTGACTCCAACACTCTTGTGTTAGATAACAAACACTGACACTTCCTCCTATGTCCATGTTTTTCCTGGCCTTGGATATCAGTATCATATGTTTTTCTTATGTCCTGCAAATGTATGTAGTCATTCTATATCTGTCCTTTTTCTTCTGACTAATTTCACTCAACATAATACTATCCATGTCCAAATATCATAAGTTCATTTTTCCTAACAATAGCATAGATGTATAGATGTGCCATAGTTTCTTTAGCCAATCATCTGTTCTCAGGCACTCAGGTTGTTTCCAAATTCTAGCTATTGTCAATAGTGCTACAATAAACATAGAAATGCAGATGGTGTTTCTGCTGTGTGTTTTATGGCTCCCAAGGTAGATACCCAGGAGTGGTATTGCTGGGTCAAATGGGAATGCAATTTCTAGTTTTTAGAGGAATGTCTGTATTGTTTTCCAAAAAGGCTGGACCAATTGGTATTCTCCCCAAAATGGTTATTCTTGCTTTTTTTGGATGTGTGCCAGTCTCTGTGGTGAGATGATACCTCATTGTTGTTTTGATTCGCATATTAGAGATGAAGAGCATTTTTCATATGCATTTTGGCCATTTGAATTTCTTCTTTGAGGAAGTTTCTGTTCTTTTCTTCATCATATCTTGGATATTAACCCCTTATCGGATGAACATTGGGTGAATATTCTTTACCACTCTGTGGCCTATCTTTGTATCTTTGTCACCATTTCTTTTGAGGTACAGAATTTTTTAGTTTCATGTAATCCCATATGTTTATCTTTGCTTCCACTTGCTTTTGCCAGTGGTGTTTCATCTTTGATGATGCCTTTAACTTCAATGTCACAGAGGACTTTGACTATGTTTTCTTTGATGTACTTTATGGATTCCGGTCTGATATTGAGATCTTTAATCCTTTTTGATTTGACTTTTGTGCATGGTGTTAGACAGAGGTCTGAGTTCATTTTTCATACATAGCTGCCCAGTTTTCATAGCACCACTTGCTGAAGAGGCTTTCCTTGCTCCACTTTTGTACTTTTTGCTTCTTTATCAAAGATTAAATTATCATGTATTTGAGAATTGGTGTCAGGATACCCAACTCTATTTCATAGGTCCACAAGTCTGTTTTACTCCAATTCCATGCTTGTTTTAATTACTGCCACATTGTAGTGCAGTTTGAATTTGGGAATGCCTCCCTTTTCAGGATTTTGTGGGGGCTTATTATTCCATATTAATTTCAAGATTGTATAATCAATTTCTTTGAAAAATGTTATGATATCCTTATAGGGACTGCACTATATATATATATATATATATAGTGAATTCACTATAAATTGAGTTTAATATATAGTGATTCAATATATATGGATCTGTATAATACTTTAGGGAGTATTGCAATTTTGACAATATTGATTCTCCCAAACCAGGAGCAGGGGATGTGTTTCAATTGCCTCGTGTCTTCTTTTATTTCTTGAAGCAGCATTTTGTAGTTTTCTTTGTACAGATCTTTCACTTCCTTAGTTACCTAATTCAGAGGTACTAGATTTTTCTTTGTACAGGTCTTTCACTTCTTTCACTACCTAATTCCAGGATACTTCATTTTCTGAGGCACAGTTGTGAATGTGATTTTTCACTATCACTTTTTTTCTGTTTCATCATTTGCACATATGAAAGCCAAGGACTTTTGGGTATTGATTTTGTAATCTCCCAGTCTACTTTACATATCTATTGTTTCTAGAAGCTTTTTGGTAGAGACTTAAGGGCCCTCTAAGTATAGTATCATGTCATCTGCAAATAGTGATAGTTTGGCTTCTTCTTTTTTTCATATCTGGGTGCCCTTAATGTCTTTTTCTTCCCTAATTTCTATGGCAAGTACTTCCAGTACCATGTTGAATAGAAGTGATGATAGTGGGCAACCTTGTTTTGTCCCCGATCTTAGGGGGAATAATTTCAATTTTTCCCCTTTAAGAATAATGATTGCTGTGGGCTTGTGGTAGATGGCTTTGACTATATTGAGGAAAGTTCCTTCAATCCCCATTTTGTGAAGAGTTTTTTTAGATGAAGGGATGCTGAATTTTGTCAAATGCTTTCTCTGTACCTATTGATATGATCATATGTTTTATATTTCTTTTATTGATATGGTGTATTATGTTGACTGATATGAATCCTACTTGGTCATGGTGTATGATCTTTTGATGAGTCTTTGGATTCTATTTGTTAGTATTTTTGCTGAAGATTTTTGCACCTATGTTCATCTGGGATATTTGCCTGAAATTTTTTTTTATTTATGATGGTCTGACACTAATTTGACACCATTTATACTACCTCTTAGTATTTGGTATTAAAGTTTGTGAACCATATTTTTAGTCAGTTTTGGAAACTGCATTTTTAGGGGGTTGGGAAGTCACATATAGCTGTATTCAGGGCATACTCCTGCTCTATTCTTAGGGATCACTTTTGACAGGGCTCCATATATCATTTGGGGGTTCTAAGTATCAAATCCATGTCAGCCTTGTGCATGACAAGCACCCTCTTCACTGTATTAGCACTCCAGTCCCCAAGTACAGATACTTCTTGAACTGTCTCAAAAGGGCAAATTTCTAGACTCAGAGAAAATGGGCGACTGGAATAGCCAAGAAGACAGAGAAAATCCTGATTTTCTCTTATATGAGGGATTTTCTGGGATGTAGAACTTCGTTTAAAACTATAAAAGTTTTGGTGAACTAGGGAGATCAGTGACCCCAAGAGGGAGCTCAGCAAAATCAGTGCAGGTTCCTTTGCATCAATTATGTCTTCTGAGCTCAGCATCGCTGCTTGATCCCTTCCCTGAGCCTGGAAATTTCTTGTTTTCTTGCACCTTCGGTTTCACTAACCTCTGAGAGTTGTACACAGATGATGCAGGTGGGGTGATACTCTTCGCCCTGTGTTCCTGGAACAGATTTCGCTGTGGATTGAGGTCTAGAGTTCCTTGAGAAACTCCTCAGTAGTTAGTCAATTGAATTTGCTTCCAGCTCATAATGTTACTCTGGTCTCTGGGAGGGAGAAAGAAGGGCCAGGAGTTATTTAATAGGCTTCTTGGGATCTGGAAAGGACAGCAAAGGAACGCAAGAAAGTTGCTTGGCTTCTTACCATCTGGTTTCTAGTTTACCAATTATTCAACTTGAATATTCCCTTAAGTCATCTTTAAGAGAGAATATTTGGTTACCATTGCCAGAAAAGAGCTTGTAGCGGTGCTGCTCTTCAGTTTCATTTCTCTCTCCATCCATTGAGATTCCCCAAGTTTCCTCCTACTAACCTAATCCTTCCCCATTTCAACTCTGCATAGCACTCACCTCCTTCAGATATCCTTCCTTGCCAAGTGCTATCACTGCCATCAGCCCAGAAACCCCTGAGTCTCCTGCACCCCCTGTGTACTGGTGACCTGCCATTGTGTACACACCTGATTCTGATTTCATTCATTTGGAATTCACAGTCATTCTGTCCTGGGTGAGTAGATTTTTATGTGGCTTCTACATTATGAAGAAAGATTTTCTCAAAAACAAATGAACACTGACAACAAAATTACATGGCTGTTTAGTTTAATAAGAGGACAACCTGCCAAATGCTCTGCCTGCTGGGGGACCTCCTGGGGTCCTCAGCAGATGCAGCATCTGGCGCCTGATGCTCTCTAGTCTCTTCTCTTGGAGTCTTCCCTAGTCCTCACCCTGAGCTGACCTCACTGACCTGCCTGCCTCCTGATATCTGCACTTCGCTATTTGCCACTTCTATGGTCAATTCTTTCTATCCATACAATGAGACAGCTCTTACTGCTACCCCAGACATCTCAGCCTTATCTTTCTCTGGGGCCTTTTTGTGACTGTCCTGACCAGTCTCTAGGGGGGCCACCAGCTGTGCAAGGCTCTGACTATTTATGCCCATGCGCAGCCTCTCATCTACAATTGACTGCTGCAACACACATTGCTGGCTAAGTTACATGATGCAGACTAGAGTGGAGAGAATTAGGTGACCAGTAGGCCTCAAGACTCTAAGGAAAAAAGTCTCCCCCTCCTTTACAGGGATAGGGATTAATTCTTCCTGCCTCATCACCTCACCTGTTCCCACTCTTTCTTTCTCTCCCTTATTTACTTCCCTACTCCTTGAAACAGTTGCAGAAAAACATTTGTCTCAAGCAGTGTTTAAGTGAAAACCTCATATTTGTCTTACTCTCTGGAGTTGTCTAGGAATAAGCTGTCTAACAATACTTTCTGTCTACTCAAACTTAGCATAATTTGGAGCCAAGCTAAGATGGAAATGTAGAGTCTCAGGGACTAGTAAATGGGTATTTATTGAGTCCAGATGTGGTTATAGTTGAGAAGGAATAATCCTAAGCTTGGGGAAAA
Organism: Cryptotis parvus; assembly: GCA_021461705.1. NCBI lineage: Eukaryota > Metazoa > Chordata > Mammalia > Eulipotyphla > Soricidae > Cryptotis > Cryptotis parvus. The sequence goes on along the minus strand of JAJIBD010006395.1, from coordinate 2,014 downwards.
GAGCTCGCATAAATTTTATTTCCTAATATATGTACCATAATATGTTCATTCACTTTTCCTTTTTTCTATGAGTTTAAGCATCAGCTAAGCCCTTGCATCCAGATACCATTCCAGCACACCTACTCCCGAGGCTTCCAAGTTTGTTCTGTGAGTCAACTTGTGTGAGGTTTCCGACCACAGGCAGAGGGAAGCGTGTGGTGCTATTGCTGTCACCGTCTGTGGCAGCACTTTCCACTATTCAGTAAATTTAAATGCAATTAGACATCTTATTATAAATATTGTTAATTCTAATTTTCCAAATAGAATATACCCAAAATGACCTAAAAGAGTTTAGTAGTTAATAATAAGTTTTATAAAATAATGCATTTTAATATATAATCTGTTGCCTTCACACAGACATACCTGTAATGTAGAAACTGTGAATTGTTTGAAATCAGAACTTGTGCTTTTTTTTCTCTCTGCAAGTCCCATACATCTGACTTCTCAAGTTTTTTGTTTTGTTTTGCCTTTTTGGGTCACACGGAAATGGCTCAGGGTTACTCCTGGCTCGCACTCAGGAATTACCTGGTGGTGCTCAAGGGACCATATGGGATGCCGGATCGAACAGGGCGGCAGAGGCCGCGATGCAACACGCCCTAACGCTGGGCTATCGCTCCAGCCTAACTTTAAGTTTTATTGTTAGAAGTACTCAAGGAACATTACTGATTCATCATCAGGAGACTTTAAAATAGTTTCAGGACAGCCCAGCTTTGGAGACTTTAATATAGGTTTTGGAAAGCCCAGGTTTGCAATTTAAGTACTCGGAGTTCAGGAATTTGTTGTATGGTGGAACAAGACTTGGGCTTCGCTCATGGGTTGCCTCTCAGCCTGAGAACTAGGATCCAGTCAAAGATGAGCTAAAATAGTTCTTGATTCAATCCCAAAGTGTCATCTCTATATCCAGCACCAAATTGAGAAAAGAAGATCGAACAGAACATGCTCACCTGCTCCTGCCAGAGATGGTCCATGTGGGGTCAGTTCATAGGAAGCAGGAGCAGGTGCAAATAGAAATTTGGGGGAGCTTAGCACCAGGAAAGGCCAGCTCAGGTATGCCTGATCCAGATATTCACATACACAGGGCAGAGCTGCTACCAGCTTTCCCTGTGCCCAGTTGATCATGATGCACCCGGGAGGGAAGGCAGGTTCTAGCCGTGGCCCACCATCCCAGCAGAGCCTTGCAAGAAGCCAGAGGAACCCCACACCACAAGGGCCACCATTTTCCACATCTGGACTCCCAGCTCTTCAAGAGCTCCACCCAGCAGAAGAGCAGATCACAAGCCCGGCTGCACAATTTATCAATAAATGCACAAGATGAGAGGTGACTACAAGAGTATTTGAGCAGCACGGCAGAGCCTGGCAAGCTACCTATGTCATATTTGATATGCCAAATACCAGTAACAGTTATAGACTTCATTCCCATGACCTGATTGAATGGTTTGAGGCTCTTTATGTTCCTGGGGGAGCAGATGCCCTCCCTTGGGCTACACTAGCATGTGAGGACATATGGAGATGTTACTTGTGCCCACTTGAGCAAATCAATGAACATGGGAAGACAAGGAAGACAAGTGATACAAGTGAAGTGGAAGCACCAGGGAAGATCAGGGCATCTTCAGCAAAACGACAAACTCTTGAGTGCTGGACTTCAATACTGAAGGAAAAGTTCAAGCATTTTGGAGTTTCCACATCTTATGTTTTTCACTATCTCATAACCTTGAGATACAAAACAGAAGATTGGTTCTGTTTTGTTGTAGTAGAACTCATAGCAGAGGGAGCCAGTGGTAGGGCATAAGCCCTACAAATGTTCAATCTTTGGAACTGCCCATACCTGCTTTTCTGGCACCACAATTAGTGTGTGCCCAGGTACTGAAAGAACAAAATGAAGCAAACAGAGCATAACACTTACATATTTATATATTAGCCTTGTTGAGTGTACAGTCCACTGTATGTATGCATTGAGATGCAACTATAATTATCA